>JARBER010106931.1:0-11276 GCA_030265075.1 Balanus glandula
TAATATGGATCTGGTGTACCCATTTTTGTTGCATAGGCACTATAAACCTACAATACATTTTAAGTTTCATACAAAATTGATGTCTAGGAATTGAGTACCTATGGTACTATATCTGTTGTCTGGGAACTTCAGTGGTCGCTACCAACTGCCCAGGTAAGAAATTGGGTTTGTTATGCACTGATCTTGGTGCTAGTTTCTTAAGGTTTTCTCAAAATAACCACAGTAACGCTTTCCGAAGTGATTATTAATTAAATCCACAGAAAGTTGTTTACCTCAATGGTGTAATATATCGGCAGTCAGTATATACGAACGTTTAACGAAACAGAAATCAAATCGTTTACATTCCATTGCCTAATGGTTCGGGATAAAACATCCCTCACAATTAATGCTAAAATAATTGTAGCACACCTGCAATTGTTATCAGCGTCAAAGGAACGATTATCTTATTTTGATAACCAGAATAATTCATTCCCCGCATCGGGCATCCCCCTTTGTTCTACTTCCGCGCTTGTCAGTTCTCGGCTCCAAGCTATGCGGAACAGTATGATTTCAGGCGCTTACTACTAGTGCCACCTAGGGACAGAATTTAAAGTAGAGGTATGCGGTACAGTATAACTTCAGGCGCTTTCTACTAGTGCCACCTATGGACAGGGTTTGAAGTAGTTGGTCTTGACTTCAAGCAGCGAAAACCATTGTATGTAAAGCGTACATCGAAAAAGTTTATCATTATCTAACATACATTGGTGTTAGTGTTATTTGCGATAGCGTGGCAATAGTGAAATATAAGCTTGAAACTGGCACAGATTTGTTCAAAGAGCGCCATCATCAAACAAATCAGCTATAATTCCTGACTTACTCAATCGACATTGTTCCCTCCCGAAGCCCCGCTACTTCAATGGGTAAATTAGCCGTCTTTAAGAAGCCCCGCATTCCTGAGACAATAAATAATAAAGTATACATGCACACATTTTGACCATTCAAACACCAACCAGATTACATATGCAGCACAATCTAGCCGCATAATATCACCAATAACTTCCCACTGAATAGCATATCTAAGCTTTCTTCACTCGCTTCCGAGTGGCTGAGGATTGAGCTTCAGCTGCCATTTCGCTCCAATCGCTGGCGATCCCGGACAGTCTCCCCGGTGACATCGCGAGCAGTACGCGCCGACGACTTCCCCATTTCCTGGCGCGCGACACTTCCCCGGGCTGCGACACTTCCTGACTTATGAAACACTCGCCTCTGATTGGCTCTGGCTCCATCAAATGCAGATGCCGTGCCGCACACGGTCGAGTGTGCGGCGCTAGAGACCCAGTGCACCGGCCATCGCCAGCGAGCCAGACAACATTACGGAAACTTGAGGCGAGACTATATAAAGTTTTAAGCAAATGATATGTAGCAACACGTGCCAGATTATATGTATTCATGTTATTGATCAGTATAACTTGTTGGCATACTGCAAGATTCAGTTCTCAGACTATGTCTGTCTGTGCTACTTACCGGCCGCCCTGGTTGCTAACCATGTCTGCCTGCACTCGTTACCGTTCTCCGGGCCGTGTGTCCCTGCCCTGTACCCCCCTACCCCCCATCTCCCGCAGCCCCCGTCCACCAATCCCAGGATCCCTTCATCGTGACGTCACCCTGGGGGTAGATTTCCTTTGCCCCGTTCGATCGTGTGTTAAAAGCACGAACTTTACCGAAGAATAACGACATAAGTTAAACACATAAAGCAAGACTCCGTTATTCTTCGGATTCGGCTATTCTTATTGTTTGGTGAAATGCATCTAATTTGCTGTCAATATACGTATAAATATCCATTTTTAGAGGTGTAAGTCATGACTGTAAAACGAAGGGAAAGGGACGGCGATCGCTTTGTAAAGCATATGCTGCTTGATTACACATTATTGCTGCCAACCGTTGCGTGCCGTCACGCTGGCTCCCGTTTCTCCCTAATGGGTAAAATGGTAAAGTAATATTGATCTGCCGTACTGACCTGAGTAGTCAGCCGTGAGCGGGGCGGCGGCGGCGGCCCACCCGTCTCTCCATCTACCAGTCGTCTGCTCTCAGCTTCTCCGGGTCCGGGTCAGACACCATGGACGCCTCCGGGGGCACCGTCTGAAACGCAACAGGCCCGCGGCTAAACGAAACATGACGTCATCAAACACAGCGACACAGGAGGTTACCAAGCAAACAAAACGGGACGTCACCAAACACAACGAAACGCGACGTCACCAAACACAGCGAAACGCGACGTCACCAAACAGAACGAAACGTGACGTCATCAAACACAGCGAAACGTGACGTCACCCAACACAACGAAACGTGACGTCACCAAACACAACGAAACGGGACGTCATCAAACACAGGGAAACGTGACGTCACCTAACACAGCGAAACGTGACGCCATCAAATGCTGACGGATACGCAGTACGTACACAATAAGGCGCAAGTGAGGATACCGACAGGCCAGCGTACAGTGAGCATACCACCTTGATGTGCCAGAACACGGTCGGATTTGATTTCCTGACGATGGCGTTCAAACAGGGCTAGTATTCCACGTAACGGCATATAGCAAACGCAGTCGCTGTGTTGCACACTACACTAATAACAACAGCACGCACGCACAAATGAACATATAAACAGAAAAGCAGAACAGCGGCAGAGTCAGGGGCAAGGAGCGGCGCTCGTCACTAGGATACGAGCTAGACGCGTATTCAAACGCATCACGCGATAAGCCGCAAATAGAGTGAAACGCTATACGAACGCCCGAGATGCTTTCCGTGTATGCATTCATCATAAGAGGTGGCATTTCCGCCCATTCTCGCTGGAAAACGAAGGCTGCGAGCTGCAGCGATTGAGCTGCGAGCTGCATGCAAGGTGACCTCGGCTGCATGCATTGCATATCACAGCGGACAGGGGCTCACTACGGAGCTAAGTACTCGTGTTCTTAATCTAAGTGTTCATCGTATTTGGACAGTGCTGCAGTGTGTCATACACACATGTACCATTTAACGAGTTCTGAAGAAAAATACATGTAATATCCGTACATCTTATACTTATACACTATACAGGCCTAGTGAAATGCACGCAGCATTATTATCATTTTATCACAGTGCTTCAATTTTATTTCTAGTATCTAATCATAGACCTACTGTAACACCGCTAAGTGTGTCTGAGAAAATCATAAATCAAACTGAGGCGCATACCGTCATACAGCTATCAATGATGGACGTGATCGACTCTTGGTGAATGGTAATACCCCCAGGGCAGAGCGGGGCTCGTAGCCTGTCTCTCAGGAACGCGGCCTCTACAGACGATATCAATATCGTGATAACACTTCAGCTAATGGATAAGCGATTCTCCCAGCGTTCCATCAGGCGGACACGAAGGGTAATGGATGAACAGTGCGCTTCTTCGGGGTGAGCGGATTTCGCCGCCGGAAAAGTTGACCTACATGTGACCCTCACACGTTCTCGAAGCTCTGCTCTGGCATTCGTGAATGTAGAGTCATAGACACGGTGAACGGATGCGACAAGTTGCACTGTTCAATACAGCTATGTCAAAGACCACAGAGGTCATTCTAATAAAAAATAGGGCCACGGTTCGATTTGTAAAAAAAAAATGGAGAGCCATTGACTTGACTGAGCTACTTACTTAAGCAATTTGTTGTTTTCAACAAACCTAGTTGAAAACGACAGCATGCTTAGTATGATTAACTTGCTTGCTTTAGGTTTCCAGACACATATCTTAGTTCGTAGATCTGAGCCTATGATTTAAGCAAAAAATCGAAACGTGGCTCGATTTTTTTAAAGAGTGGCCTCAGTGGTCATTCTTATAAAAAAAATTGAAAGAGCAGTTTTTTAAACTCATATGCACTGCTGATAACTTTCGACGTCTCGAAAATAAGAGCAAGGACTCAATAGTACGCATGCTGTCGCTTGCAACTAGTTTTGTTGATAATATCATATAGTTTTGTTGATAATATCAGAAAATCGCTCAGTATTTTTAGGGGGCAAATCAAGCTGTGCCTCGATCTAATACAAATGGACCCTCGCAGCATATGGTCGCGTAGACGCACACGCATTATCGAAGGAAACGCTTGAAACGAGAAAAAAAAAACGTTTGTAATATGGATTTTGAATAAAATAAGACGTGACGATTGGTACCGGGTGAGGTATTTTATCGAATAGGGTCTCGGTGCAATGCTCACTAATTGTTACACATGTCGTTGGGATATTTAAAGCTTCCGTGATAGCTCTGATAAAAATGACGCCGTACGTGAGCTGTTAACTTATTAGCAAAATTATCAGTATTCGCAAACAGCAAAGCAAAGTACTGGAAAGCCTTCAATTAAACATCCACAAAAGAACCTCAGAAATTCGTCGAAGTTCACCGGAATAACTGCTAATATTTCAGAACAGATGAGAGGAGCAAATATAAATCGACACATCATAAGCAATGATGCTCCCTATTGCGTTGGATAAGACTTCCGCGTTTTGGGAAAACGTTTCCTGGTCAATGCATCAACCGTTTAAGTGGTTCGACAACTTGAAAACGAATCTGAACTATTCACGGAAACCGTCTATCCTCTTGAGAGATACCTGGTAACTTTCTGCAATAAAGCCCGCTCAGGTATGTGTAGTCATTACTGATACCGTACCTTTGGGCACCCCAAGCTAAGACTTGGGTACCTTGGGCGACGAAGCTCTGCCGAAAAGGGTCTTATCATCGCTCGAAGACGAAATTACTTTAATCAACTCGCTTAAGCTCATGGTTCGAACCAGAGTAATAAGCAAAGTGTTTTGAACACAACAGCTGCCAGCAATTTAACCTGCACCTGCAGGAATGTATACATAATTCATATCACCATGTCTCGTGCCCAAAATATTTTATAGATGTATAACTCGAATAATGCAAGTCATCGGTCACAAAGTTAAATCATAACAGACGGGACCAAGCGCACTTACGGGGGGCGACGGACACTAACATTGCCAGCGCCGCAGCAGAGCGCGCCTAACTAACCAAGTTTGTCATCGTTTGACATGCGACGCCGACCGATCCGGACGAGACATGCAGCGACCGAGACGAAGCGGTCGCCTCGGAGCACCAACTTGTCTAAACGTCGACCGACGCGGCGATTCGCACAATCTCCTGCTGTCCGCCAAACCACTGCAGTCGTCGTATCGCCAGACTGGGTGTGACCAGCTCTCGGCTTGGCCAGTAACTCAGAGATGCAACAGCACCGATGCGCGGATCGACTGAGACAATTTCAAAGGACAGCATTTGCCGCGGCTGCACCGCTACAGACATGCCACTCAAGCCACCGCAGTGTAGATTAATTGCATGGAAATGTGAATCATTTTATGAATGGAAAATAGTTTGTACGCAGGTGTAGAAAACGCATGCTGGTAGCTGCGGGCGCTTATTCAGATACATGTGCTGATTTCAACAAGTTGTTGCAATCTCATGTATATGAATAACACCTGCATCCATTTTGAGCAGCTGACTGTGTTAAAGTCGTTAAAGCGGTAGCGGTCAGATGGTGTACTGTATATGCTCTCCTTTGTGCCTTTATTGCCGCCCAACTGCCGCTGTAGCAATACTCCTTTGTTTGTTTCAAAATCGATTTTGTCACACACAACTGCCAAATTTAAACAAAATGTAAGTGTCAAGTGACATGATTACATATCTGATTAATAATATCCCATTATGATACTTGGGTGTATGGCGCGCCCACCCAACGTTAACCAATTGTTAAAAAAAAAAATTAGTTTGTAAAATAACAATTTGAAACCTTCAAAACCATTCTTGCATGCCAATGTATGAACACAAGATTAATCACCATCTATATAGTTATTGTACTAATATGCATATTTAGGTTCCATAAGCAGTTATTCTCACAATTATATTCGAAACTGAATGTGCTTAACTCAGTCTTAAGCTCCCCAGCGGTATAAGTTCGTCAGACTACTCGAACCTATTCGTGGTGTGGAGTTACCGCGCGAGCGCCTGTCTCATTGAGCTTGATATACACCGCGCCCTCAGGACTGACGCGTGACGTAATAACGTTTTTGCACCGTCATTTATCACCATTGAAAACGATTTATACTTGCCACTTTAGCGCCCCCGAACATGAATAATTGATACGCTGTGGTCCTATTTTTACGCATAGTGGGACTTGCCACTACTGCCTTAAACGTAAAGCTTTTCAGCACAAGAGCGTTTAGCAAGTTCTGCAAACTCTCGTAAATTCGATGTCCGCGTCGACTCCAAGTGCCTTTAGAGGCAATAATTTTCTCCGGCCGGCTGACAGCGGCGATTGGAGCGACACCTGGGTCAACACCTGCCAGGAGACCAAAGCAGGCGTCCGTCACGCTAGTAATGCACAGCTCTGTCATATTCAGAGCAAGCGAGACAGAGCCGGCTTCCTCGGCAGAACACCCTGTGCAGATCCGAGCCAAACATCTCACAGTTCTGTTAGCGGAAAGTGCTGCTGGTTCCGTGATGGTTTCTGATAACAGCAGGGTGTTTAAAGTCCAGCAAGTTTCCAGCCCGTCGCCGATTGTTTTTTATCCTTGGACGTCCGACAAGATATAACAAACGGTGACCGCGAAAACAATTTCAGTGTCATATATGACCCACAACAACATTATTTCTGCAGCATGCGTTTAAAGATACAAATATGTCTTATGATACATTAGATATGGACCATATGAAACATGACATACATTTATTCCACGTCTCTCTTACGCGTTTTGCGTATTTGGCGCATTTTGTGTTTCCGTATTTTGCGTAACTTTGCTCTTGTGTTGTAAACCTATAACCTCATACTCATTACTCAGTCTCACATGTCTTACTTACACAATACTGCATTGTCCGAAAATAAGCGACCTCCCTTCATGGGTGGAACTTGAATGTAAAAATGGATGCAGCTGCATCTCCAATAATTTCGGAATTTAACATTACGCTTACGATGCGATGTGTTGTAAATGGGGCTCTTAACAACTAAGTGCACCCAATTATTTTCAAAAGTTCTACCTCTGCTCCCTTTGATAGTTGTTGACATTCCGCCAAATGACTGAGCGCATCGGATCCAACAGCTGCACCCATCCATACGGCTCCGGTGAGCCCAGCCCGCACTGTACATACATACCGTCCACCCCTGGTCACCCCGGTCCACCGCCGTCCAACCCTCGTCACCCCGGTCCACCCCTGCCCGCACTGTACCGCCCACCCCTCGTCACCCTCACCCACCCCCTTTCCCCATTGCCCACCCCCGCTAGCCATTGGACAACATGTCCGGCGTTTGACAGCTATTGCGACGAGCGCGAAGTTCTCTCAGATCGTGGGCGCTGCATTTCACATTGGTCGCGTCTAGGGGCAGAGGGGGTGCACTCGACATATTGATATCGTGTCCGGGCGGAACGTGGTCGCTTCGAAGTGCCGGGCCGACGGGTGCATGCCGCTTTGTTATTGCCCCCAAACAGCTAAAGACACCACCTTCCCGGTGTCGGTGAAGCTGCTTCTGGCAATTTAGGCCAGGTACCAAATGTTACGTCTCCTTTGTATGCTAATTCGGTGCAAAAGCAACGGAGAAGGGCCTATTGACTTAGTTATTCGGAAGGACGCACGGACGGACGGCTGTCGGGGGTCGCGGGGGTAGGGGCACGGGTCGGGGGCCACGGGGGGGGGGACCGTCGTGACCTGCGGCCGCAGCGCCCACTTCTCTGTCGGTCTCTGACAGCGATAGCCATTCATTGCCGCGGACGCCGCGGAGTAGCAGTAAATCACGGCCGGACGACGCGGCCGTCGGTCGCCGAGCGGTCGTCGGTCGCCGGTCGCCGGTCGCCGGTCGCCGAGCGGTCGCCGGTCGCCGAGCCTGACGGAAAGGCCAGCAGGTCGGCCGGCCGAGTCGACTAACATAATGCCATCTATCGTACTCAGTCGTGGGCGGGCCACTGCCGAGTGGAGCAGTGGAAGGGCGACTGACACAGCGGAGGATTGAGGACGTCATTGCGCCTACTACAGAGTCGTTCAGGAGAGTAGAGGTGGGGGGAAGGGAGGGGGCAGAACCAGTGTAGCACGATGGTGCATAATGCAATAAAGTGGCGACTGATGATACAAAAAGACAACAGCCTAACGACGAGGCATGATCGATGCCCAAAAGCTATAAGCGATGCGCTCTCCAGTTAAAGGCGATCTATCTTCCCTCTTTCAGTCGCGTCGAGCACAACTTAAATGACTGCCCTGGCTGTCCTGAGTGTTCTCTTGCCGAACCAAATCCGCGTGATTTCACACTCGACACTGCGCCAGTTGGGGTTCCGCCCCAGCCAATGGAGCCGGCAGCCGCCATTCCAGTTCATTGGAAAACCTCAGCCACCACCACCGGAGACACACCTGCTGGTGTTTGCCATTCTCACTGCGCCACTTATCGGCAATTGTGTCCGACGGTGTCCCGAGTCAACAAGCCTCCAAAGCGAGACAAAATGACAAGGGCGTGACAATAGCGGCGCGCATGTCGCCACAGTACGCCAACACAGCCCCACAGGTTACCGGAAACGCCCCGAGGAGTGCGGATATTGGCCGGGCGTCACGGCATGGCCGGGCCATGAGCGGAAATTACTGCCGGAAATGTTCGGGAGATGGGAGCTGATGCCAGGCGATCGCGGCAAAGATGATCCGAAAAGACTTCGACTCAGTCTTATGGAGCAGCGGCTGACTCGAATGGACGATATCGATCATCTGATCGACTATTGGATTCGTGGAATACTAAACGAAAGACAGAGAGATTTTTTTGTGCAAATGCGAATAATGACTCAAAGTGGTCGTATAACGCAGTTCAAGCAGTCGTCTACCTTGCGTTAGCAGGCGTGTACATGATGAAATGGACGTACTATGCCTTATGTAAGAACCTAGAGCTGGATCCTGTCGAATAATCACAGAATAACTAGGAGCGCGTCTCTGAAAATCCGCGAGGATGTATTCCGCTCTGAGAAAGATAATGAAGCTGACTTCGGCAAAAAACTGTGATTTGGCAGCAGCTTGGTGCCATCAATCGATCAAAGCAAGCCAGTGACCGCACAAAATAGACTAAGCTGTACTGATTGTACAGATTAACGAAGATAACTTTATACAAGTAGGCACAACTGTTCAATATGCGGCTTTATTTGGATTGGTCTCGCATAACAAGGACATATAATAATAATAATGCTCTCCAGAACAAGGTGAACCCAGTACAGGACTCATATTTCCAGCATCTGTTAGCAGGTAATCCGTTAGTTAGTGAAGAATTGGTTGGCAGACAGTAAATAAAATACAAAAAAAAACGAAAAGAAAACAATCAAAGACAAATGCTGGTAAGGCCGACTGGAAAGTAGCATTGCATCCCATTATAACAGCGGTACTGTAGTCCACTGGAAGTGGACGGAACGTACCTCTGTTGGGCTCACATAATCTGCGGCAAGCGCCACACATTGTTAAATAATATAATTCCTGAACAACACTGCTGTGTATTGTGCGTGTGCATTGTGCAGTGACTTCGATGTCGTAGTTTATAGTCCTTTTGTTCGGGCACCACATAATCCGTGCCCGGAAATGAGATATGCTACTTCAACCAAAGTTGAATTTAGAATAACTTCATATGGCCATGTCATTTGATTTATATACTCCCGCCAAATCAAAGACCGGTGCATTAATACCATTGGAACCACGCCTCAGCATTCAGTGCAAAAAAGTTTATTCTGATGCAGGTAATCAATCAATGTAGCCTAAATGAATGGATGTCTGGTGATAGCAATAATCAATGTTTGCATGAAGCTTCCACTAGCATTAAATGATATTGAAGCTCTCACATTTACAAAAAAGCTTATTTGTAACTGTAAGCATGACAATACAGGATATCCTAGAAAAGCGTACCTATTTTTATTTCGTGATAACGAGAAATTTCATCCCAACAAAAACAAAATAATAGACTTACCAACGTTTTGTTTTGTTTGAAACCACCCACCATCATCTCAGTGTCCCTTAACACCAGCTACAGCACGTGCTTCAAGTTTCCCCCTTTCCGCTCCAAGCACATTGCTGCCGTTCGCTTCGTGGTGAGGAAGACATATGCGGCAGATGGAAGTTTGAGCCTGTCTGATCTGGTTGTATATCTCTAGCACTAAGTTCCGGATGGTCTTCGCTCCTGACTGACAGACCCAAAACTTGAGCTGACCCCAATGGCAGAAGCTCAGCGGGGCCAGATTGGGTGAGCGGCCCGGCTGCCATCACGGCGTTGGTATTGCAGCGGGGATCAGAGGGGTGCCAAACTGCTCACGAGATCACACCAGGCAGGTTGATGTGATGGCGCTCCCACCTTACTGGAACCAGGATATGCCAGTCCTTCCATCCTATCGCTTCCGAAGAGCTGTCAGAAGAATCTCCTACACCCTGTTGTTCCAACCAGTATTGGCACTGTCTGCGCTTCCAGCGCCAATTGTAGTAATTTTCAACTTGACTAGCCTGACGTAACATTGCTTTGTAAGGGATCTACCTTCAATGCTGCCATCTCCAGCACGGTGGTAACGGAGAAGACGACACTGAGCGATGTCAGGCAACAAACTACTTACAATAATGCATGTTACACCCATGCGATGTACGACATTCGAGAACAGGCATCAACTACACAAGCAGGGATGCAGAAAATGAGAATAAAATAGACGACCATGAATAAATGCAACAGGAGCTGGACGAATCAGCGGAGCCTCAAAGAGCAAACGAATCACCCGACTCTCGGGCTATACATACACTACGACATCGCGGAGGCGACAGCAGGCGGACGCAGCGTATTTCTGAAGAGCAGGAACAAGAAAGAAAGACACAGAGAGAGAGAGACAGTGACAGAGAGACAGAGAACAGCGAGCAGCGGCGCCGGACGACGACACACACCTGCGCGGCGCATCGCAGCGCCCCCTGGCGGAGGCCGCTCCGCCGGTCACGGGGGACCGGCGGCGGCCCGGTCCCGGGTTTACACGTCGGTCGCGGCCACCGGCCGTTCTGGACTGTCACAGCGGCCACCGGCCACCTGACAGACAGCGGTTAGCAGTTATACACACTCAGACGCACACAGACAGACACACACACACAGACACACACAGACGCGCGCGCGCGCGCACGCACGCACGCACGCACGCACGCACGCACGCACACACGCACGCACGCACGCATGCACACACGCACACACACACACACACACACACACACACACACACACACACACACACACACACACA
>JARBER010107042.1:0-11276 GCA_030265075.1 Balanus glandula
GCGCCGCAACGCGACGCGACACGGGATCAGCCGCTCCGGCCGAGGGTGGACAGACAAGAGAGCCGTGCTGGACAGCCAGGACAGCCCGGACAGAGCCGTGCTGGACAGGCCACAGAGTCCAGAACAGGGCTCCGCCGGATACAGGAAAGCTGTGCTGGACAGACAGGAGAGCAGGGACAGTTCCGCGCTAGACAGACAGGAGTCAGCACAGAGCCGTTCGGGCCAGACCTGACAGGGCCGTACTGGACAGTCAGGGGAGCCGGGACCGAGCCACGGCATCCACCTCTACCACAGGCAGAGCCTGTAGGACCGGCTGCTGTCTGCAACACCCTGCCGTCTGCGAAGGCAGGACATTTTCCTTTTGTTCTGTCCGCACCCTTTGGCGACATGACAACAAAGTGTCCATCTGACCGTGCATGAGCAGGGGAGGAAGGATTTGTCGGGTCAAGGCAGAAGACACGAGGACAAACCAGTCTGACAGTCTGTCCTCTGGTCCCCCAGCCGCGGCGGACCGGGCTGACTGCTGGTCCTCTGGTCCCCCAGCCGCGGCGAACCGGGCTGACTGCTGGTCCTCTGGTCCCCCTCCGCGGCGGACCGGGCTGACTGCTGGTCCTCTTGTCCCCCGGCCGCGGCGGACCGGGCTGACAGTCTGTCCTCTGGTCCCCCAGCTGCGGCGGACCGGGCTGACAGTCTGTCCCCTGGTCCCCCAGCTGCAGCGGACCGGGCTGACAGTCTGTCCTTTGGTCCCCCGGCCGCGGCGGACCGGGCTGACTGCTGGTCCTCTGGTCCCCCGGCCGCGGCGGACCGGGCTGACTGCTGGTCCTCTGGTCCCCAGCCGCGGCGGATCGGGCTGACTGCTGGTCCTCTGGTCCCCCGGCCGCGGCGGCCCGGGCTGCAGCGGTTCGTCGGGCTGGCCTCACTGCAGCCACTCTAAGCCGCCGGTACCGGTCGGCGGACTGGGGACATTCTTGGACAGCGGTGACGTGTGGGGTTCACGGTGGTCCCTGTCTCCGTGGAACGAGCCGGGCTTGGTCGTGTCATCTCGGTCGCAGCCGAGACATTGGAGCAGACAGTTCTCGGTACACGTCAAACGGAAATGTTGCAAAACGGAGAAAAACAGACATTGCTCGTGAATCATCCATCACAGTGGAAACGTTGGCCGAGACTGCGAGACAACATGCTGGGCTGCTATCATGGAACACCTTTCCTAGAACGGCTGAGATCGGGTGCCTCTTAGACTGGCAGGAAGTCAACGGAACTCGCCTATCTCATAAGTCATTCGATAACGGCTCATTCGAGCTCACAAACGGCCCCGACAACGACTCGATTAAATCCACGTAACTACGCTGTCAGCAACTCACCGTAACTCACTGAACTCACCCTGCAGTGGGAAGACAACTGACCTGAGCGCGGGTGGATGCGGAAGCTGGCGTTGATCGGGTTGAGGCTGTATCGTAGCGAGGCGTTGGCTCCCAGGTCACTGTCGGTGGCGGCCAGTGTGCCCACCACCGTGCCCACAGCCACGTTCTCCATCACAGCCAGCTCGTACGTCTCCTGGGTGAACTCGGGCGCGTGGTCGTTGACATCGAGCACGCGCACCAGGGCGGTGGCGCTGGCCGTGCGCGCGGGCGTGCCGTTGTCGGTGACCTGCACCTTCAGCCGGTACTGATCCGTCGTCTCCCGGTCCAGCTCACCGCGCAGGTACAGCCAGCCGCTGTTGGGGAAGATACCGAACAGGCGGCCGGGCGGGTCGACCAGCCGGTAGGTGAGGCGCGCGGTGTTGCCCGTGTCGGCGTCGGTCGCCGTCAGCTGCAGCAGCTGGGTGTTGACCGGCACGCTCTCCGGCACCGACACCTCGTACTCGTCGCGCTCGAAGCGCGGCGCGTTGTCGTTGAAGTCCTGCACGGCGATGTGCAGGGTGAGGTTGGCGGAGAGCGGGGGCCGGCCGGCGTCCGTGGCGGCCACCGTCAGCTTGTACGCCCGCCGCCGCTCGTAGTCGACCGGCTTCACCAGCGACAGCGAGCCGTCGCGCGCGCTGATGCCGAACACGCCCTCCGGGTTGCGGACCAGGCGGTACCGCACGCGGCCGTTGGCGCCCGAGTCGTGGTCGCGCGCGTGCGCCGAGTAGATGGGCGCGCGCAGCTCCGTGTTCTCCGGCAGGGAGAGCGTCGCCTCGACGGCGTCAAACTCGGGCGCGAAGTCGTTGACGTCGCTGACGGTGACGTTAACCTGCCGACAGAGAAGGGACGAGTCAGGTGTCGGACTCCGGTGGCTCGATACTCTCAATCAGCAGGGCAGGACATCCTGATATTGCTCTGGACAAATTTTTCAGTAGATACATGACGCGAATCACTCGGATTATCTGTCTGTTATTGTATTGTTATTTATAAATCAGCCTTAACCATACTTCATCCAGTTTATCAGTGCATTCGGCAACAGCAAAATTAGCACATACATGCATTCGATGTGGCTGTGGATCGCGAGGAGCTCTACTGCGGGGACAGTTTCGTTACCGAGTGGATTCGTAAACCACCATCGAAATGCTCATCTCGTCGTTTTTCCATCAGTGTGTCAATGTATATGGACTCATTTGAGTCCCTTGACCTGCGAGTATCTGAGACATCCAATTTCCATTTAAATATATCTTTTAAAACCATCCGTTTAATTGCGTTCGTCTAAATCGTTTGAATATGTCCGATTTAACTTGTTTCGTTAATTTTAAGCTTTTAAATCCTTCTATTTTAACATAGGTCTCATTTGACACCACTGCATAGCTGAGCTTCATTAGAAACGACTCTCCGCGATTAGGTGTCGGAAATGCGCAGTGGTCGCAGTGGGCATGAATTTGCGCAGTGGTCTCGGTGGCCAGGAATGCGCGGTGATCAGTGGTCGGCCTGTCCTCTCCTGCAGGTCGTCTGGCACTCTGCGCTCGCCTCGGCACCGAAGGCGCGCCAACGGCGGGCCGGTGACAAGTCCTGACAAAGAAGTGGATAAACAGCGATGTGCTGATACCGCCGAAACGCCCGGCCGACTTACAGCCGGATTAGGACGCTCGGACACGCCGCCTTGCCGCGCCAACATTCTGCGCCAACCTGTCAGGTCGGTCACGGCGGCCGGCTGCTCAGCGCTGCTCGGTGCTGCTCGGTGCTGCTCGGTGCTGCTCGGTGTGACTGAGGGTTTCAAAGTACGGCTGTTCCCCGCTCCGCACCAGAGCGGAGACTTTAACCCTCTCGTGTCCGCCCGCACTCGGTCAACACGAGGCAGTGGTCCGTCTGAACTCGACGTCCGCGTATCGCTACCAGGTCATGTTGAGACGAGCGTCGGCCGTCTGTCAGCCTCTCTCACTGCAGTATGTCCTCCCCGGCCCGGCCCGCCCCTCCGACTGACCTGGGCGTGGCCGTAGATGGGCGGCTGACCGGACACAGCCTGCATGTTGAGCAGCACGAACGTGTGCCGCTCGTGGTCGAGTCTGGCCGCCGTACGCAGCGCGCCCGTCTCCAGGTCGACGCTGAACCAGCCGTCCGGGTCGCCCGAGTAGATGCTGTACTGCACCTCAGCACCTGAGGGTCAGGCCGGTTGGTTAGGGGTGTCTTGGGAGATACTGAACCGTTCTTCAGATCCTGGGGCTCATGAAGGTCGGTTAGAGGGGTGTCTTGGTCGGTAATGAGGCACACCACGGCTCCATGGGACATGGCAAGAGGGTTACGATGTTGTCTGAATAGAATGGGCAGCGCATGTCAGCACATGGGATGGCACATGATCACTACTGCTTGATTATGACATCACACATAACGATATAACATGGAGTGTGTAATGGGCGCTTTAAAACTAAATAGTTCATACGCCCTGCAGAGCCCATATACTCATGGTATGCACATTGTGCACTATGGCACGCATTTGCATCTTCTATACGCACAGACTGTTAGCAGACTATGCTTAACTTCCAGCTGAGCCTGACATTGATTGTGGATTTATTACTGATACGATGGCTGCTGCATCAGTTTTGAGATACCAAAACAAACTGATGACAGGTACTCGCACGATACTGACGTTGGTGAGGGCTTGCCAGAAAATGGTAATTTTTCATCTATCAAAAAACCTCTTTGTTGACACTTTCGTGACACGCAATCAAATAACAACAACCTATGTCGTCACAAATTTTGTCAGCTGTCACGCCCGTCTCCCTCAGCGTTTCGTGTGTCTCTACTAACCCGTGCCGCCGGCTTTGGCCCGGACAGAGCCGACGCTGGTGCCGACGGGCGCATCCTCAGCCACGGTGTAGCGGTAGCGGGCGCGTTCGAACAGCGGCGGCTGCTCTCCGCCCACCACCACGCTGAGCGTCACCTCCGCATTGGCCGGCGAGCGCAGGCCGCCTCCGTCGGTGGCCTGCACCTCCAGACGGTGTACGGTGGGAGACTGACCCAGCGACCGGGTCACAAACACCTGCCGGGGCGAACAGGGGTCAGTAGAGGTCATGCGGGGTCAGCGGAGGTCATAAGGGTCAGCTGAGGTCATGGCGGGTCAGGGAGGGACGGGGAGACTGACCCAGCGACCGGGTCACAAACACCTGCCGGGGCGAACAGGGGTCAGTAGAAGTCATACGGGGACAGCGGAATTCACTCAGGACCATGGCGGATCAGGGAGAGCTACGGGGTTGCAGTCATGTGACAAAAGTACGGTTGTGACAAAATAAACGTCACACCGCGGGCCACGAGCATTGAACAGTTATGTGCTCCAAAATAAGGCTTACTGTTAGTACAAATTATCCCGATAACACTTGCCGTAGGAGCGTGGTAAAGATGATGACACGGAATGATAAAAACATTGCATGTCTCGGACCGTATCTGGGGTTGGTGACCTGATGAATAAATCCTCTTGTGAACTGCGAAGCTGATGAGCTTTAACGTGTACTTGGGTCCGTGTTTCTATGCCCTTCACACCTGGCTGATCTACGAGACAGGCAGGCGCGCGGTGGAGGCCTAACAACCGTGCTCTTACGGCAGTCCGACCCATTCCATGCTGCGCTCCTCTAATTAGCCTCGTGTGTCACCCAATGCCTCGCAGGAGCTGAATAGCGGCGCATTCTAATCCCATTACCGGGCGTATCATCATAATCGTTCCGCACCCGGCGACCGGCCACCCGTCACTGGGCGCCGGGTCGGAGCCGTCACGCGGCTGCCGATCCCCCGCCGGGCTCCGTACCCAGTCACCTGGACCTGGGCCACTCCAGGACACCAGGCAACTCCAGGCAACACCAGGCAACACCAGGCAACACCAGGCAACACCGGCTACCGACCCCTGGGATGGATTCTTTGGGATGGCGTGGTCAAGGCCCAAGGGCCCCTTCAAAGTTTTAATCGCCATTTCAACCTGTTCAGGGACTCTGGATTCATTTGAGAACCCGGGAAAAGACACGATATGATGTTGGTGATAAATATTGCATATGCAACTATATACTCATCCGGTATGTTCAGAGGCCCTTCCGACCGGCCGAAGGAGTCTAGTCAGGAACCCCTCTCATTTGCCCAGGAGCCTCTAAACTATAATAATAAACCGTGAAATCATCAGTAATATCCAGCATACACTCAAAATGTCACGACGCCTTTTCACAACAACGCATAAGCTCGTGTACCTATCAAAAACATTTATGTGATTTTGTGTCGTGTATTATCCTTGACTTGAACCGGGATATGCATACCTCTCTCAGATTACGTGAAAAATGACGTAAATAAACTGATTCCCGTCAGAATAAGAGGTTACCACGCAATCAACAAATTGTGTTCTTACATTTATTTGATAGGATTTAGGAAACCGAGCATATATAATATATATTACAGCACGAGTGAGTATAAAGATCTAGTTATTTAATCGATGAGGCGAAGCCGAGTCGATTAGCGCATATTTATACTCGCGAGTGGTGTAATAATTTTATTCTGCGCCGCCACGCTTATATGGTAACTTCCGTTCTAACTGACGGTCGATTTAAAAACAATTTTTAGCACGTGAATCAACGGCAAAGAGAGATGTCACCGTGGGATGAACGACTGGGAAATTGGTGTGGCATCCCCACACCAGTTCTGAAGTTGGTGTGGCAGGCCACTGGCAGCTGCCACCACTGCTGCACACCGCTTCCGACGCCTATGTATGTTTCCCGTGGTGAGGCGAGGAAGAAGTGGCAGTGTTGATAGCCACGACCGGTCTCACCATGTCGTTTGAAGTAACGTTTATTTCCTTTATTTCAAACGACATGGTGAGACCCTCCAATGCTTTTGCATTGTACCAATAAGTTTATGATGTCGCATGACAAGAATGGAATTAAAATATATTAAGTTAACATTACGCCTAACATTCCCAATCATTTTCAGGACATGACACTCCTGGTCAGCAGTCAAGGCATATCTACACCAGCCCATACAAATATAACACGAACGGTGCTATAGAGACAAAATAAATGCATCTTATTCTACATTGAGAATAGCAGCAAATAACGGTGCTACCGCTATATTCACCTAAATGACTACACTGGGAAAAACACAAATCAGTGCCGCGCTTTTCTTAGGACAGCTCTTCGTGCATATATTACCCACAATTCACCTTTCTTATTGTTTACGTCGGAGCCCATCTCAGAGCCCCTCTCATCACGATATCCACTAACTCCCCCCCCCCCCAAACCCTGCGGTCGTGCCGCGCCTCCCCCCACCTCTCCACTCCACCCACCTCGCCGGTGCCGGCGTCGATCCTGAACAGGCCGTCCGTGTTGCCGCCGACGATGCCGTAGCGGATGCGGCCGTTGGCGCCGGCGTCGGCGTCGGTGGCGGCGACGGCCACCAGCGCGCCGGCGCTGACCTCCGTCTCGGGCAGGCTGACCTTGTACTGGCGCGGGTAGAACGTCGGCCTGTTGTCGTTCACGTCCCTCACCTGCACCTTGACCATGGCCGTGGTGCTGAGCCCACCTGAGGGGGAGAGAGTAGCGGGGTTAGTGGTGCTGCGGTCGACTAAGGGGAAAAGCAGAGTGGGTTAGTGGTGCTGAGGCCGTCTGGGAGGTCAGAGTAGCGAGGTTAGTGATGCTGCGGGGTGCAAGACAGGCCTGGTCTGAACCACTTCCGGGCCAACGGGGGTGGAGGATGATATGTACGGAGAAGGCTAGGTTCATTTGATTTGGATAGCCGAGAAGTTTAAATATCTCACATGTATTTTACTCACTAGGATTATAATGTCGTGAGCAATTTATGTAATATATTTACCTAAAATGGCAATACATTTGCCATGACAAATATGACGGCTCATAACCTTTGCATGTATTTTAAGAACAATATCCTCAAATCTTGTCAACATTTACCACCAGCAACATCATTATGAATTATTCTTCCGTTAGGTGTGGAAATGTTCGGTCTTGACCGTTAATCTGCCGAGAATGGATCATAAATCACTTACAGTGGCTAACGACGACAGATCGGACGTGGGACGTCGGGCGCGCAGCCTGACCACGAACCGAGTGCACAAGTGTTACGGCGAATTTCCCGCAGATATCTGATAGCGTGCCGGTCCAATGAATGTCTGTGTGACCGTCAGGACTCCCGTGTCAGCTCGGCTCCGTTAGCTCCGGTGCGGACGTGTCTCAGAGTCTGGTGCAGCCCCTGGTTTGTCTCAGTGTTGGGTCTCAGATATGGCATCAGTTTGTCTGACGGTCGTGTCTCAGATATGAGACTAGTTTGTATGAGTGTCGTGTCTCAGATATGACGTGGGATTGTCTCAGTGTCGTGTCTCACATATGACGCTAGCTTGTCTCAGTGTCGTGTCTCTGATATGACGCCGCTTTGTCTCAGTGTTGTGTCTCACCTATGGCACTGGTTTGTCTCCATGCGTGTCTCACATATGACGCCATGACCTATCTCAGCTTTGTGTCTCTGAAATCGCGACAGCTTGTCTGACGTCTGTCTCAGCTTTGCCGCTGGTTCATCTGGATCCGGCGGTGTTTAAGCCAGGACAGATGAGCCGCCTGACCACCGTGACAGCGGCCGTTGACGCGTATCTGAGAGCTGAGCGCCTCTTAAGCTATTATGAGTCTGACGCTACACCAGCACTGCCACTTCCCTGTCATTTGTCAGCGGAGGGACAAATATATGGCCTGCCAATGGAGCTGCCGTCCGTGCAGTTTGCAGTCTTCCTAAAAAACGAAGAGTGATTTATGATGAGTCGTAGTTTGGTTTTTAAAAAACAAAATGGTCATTTTGTATCATCTCATCATATGGTTATGTAAGATATGTGTTTTTTTTTACGAACGCAGAGCGGTGCACTGATCTGCACATAGAAAAGTGGCGAAACCCAACAGTTTGGTTTCTTGTTTTTTTTTTTGTATTAATAACAAATAAATCATTCGAAACCTTCAAGAGTACAAGTATTTCAATTCGTGCAGCACTATGCAAAGCGGGACAGGTTTCTTTGGAAAGCCGCCGCCGAGAGCAGAGTGGGCGCGCTCGGAGCTGGCGGGTCAGCTCGCCGCGCGGTATCCGGTCCATCCAGCGAGGCCGGCTCACAGACGGACGTGCAGGTGAGACGTGAGATGT
Source organism: Balanus glandula (assembly GCA_030265075.1). Taxonomy (NCBI): domain Eukaryota; kingdom Metazoa; phylum Arthropoda; class Thecostraca; order Balanomorpha; family Balanidae; genus Balanus; species Balanus glandula. The sequence goes on from JARBER010107042.1 coordinate 8,568, forward strand.
GTGGAATGTACGCTCGTCTCTGAAACAGCACAGTCCAGTGCAGCTTGGAAGTGGCATACAATCGGATAAACACGCTTCTTAGATTGTTATTCGCGTTTGGCGCATTTTGCACATGCGGGCTGATAACGGATTTAAACCATATGATAAGCAGGCGACTTTTGTGGTATATGTCTACTGACATAATGCATTTGTACGCTTTTCTATATATAGTTTAACAATTTGATTCGATAGAGTTATGAGTTTAGAGCCCACGTGATACAGCTGAGTGTGTCGCAGTGGTCCAGGTCCCATTATCCGATCGGCGATTCAAGGTATACCGCAGAATTTAGTTGCCGAAGTTCAGCGTCCCAAACGACTAACGACAGTCGCCAAGGCCCACTGGCTTGATCTGACCTTGGACTCGCAGCCGGAACCACACCCGGCGTTCATCTCTGTCAGGAACAAATAGCGAGCGTCGAGGCGTCTCGAACCTATACGAATACCTACCTTAGTCAGGGCGGGACGGATTGTAAGTCCAGCACCTACCCGACTGAACTGCGCGAGTTGACTGGTGCTAGTTTGACTGGTTTCTGGTATCTGGTATTTCTGGTGCCCCAATCTCGTTTCGGTCCTCATCAACCACAACGCTCCAAAACTTCTGACGATTAGGCATACAGAAAAACTGCATAAGCCTAGCATGATCTAAACTTTGGAGAAGAGAACGTATCCTGATGCATTGAACATGCTTGAATCACGCAAACAATAACGGCGTCGTGTCAGATGGTCGCCCTGATACTTGCCGCCTTCAATGTATGCGGTAGGATGTTCAGCAGCATATCGCATTGCATAGAAAATACGTCGTAACCACCGGACGCTCGTTCGTGACACCGGCTCACTTCTATTTGTATTGGTTAAGGCGCAGCCTATTTGAGCTCCGGTTTTCGCTGAGCCAGCGTGACCACATGAAGAGTCGCCGGTGTAGTATCGCGACGGTCCCCCGCAGCGTCGCATTCGGGGAGCGGTGACTCGGGTTTTTGTCATGAGGGGGTGTGAGGAGGTGAACAGCATGCCACCCTCTCGTCTGTGTTGTTAAGGGCTCAATCGGCTAAGGTGAACAGCATGTCACCCTCTCGTCTGTGTTGTGAAGAACTACAATCGGCTGATCCGCTGGTTAGCCATGTTCAATCTCGCTGAGCTCACTATGGGTCTGCTCCCATCGCGCCTCCAACCGCCTCCAAGCTGCTCCAACTGCAACTATTATTATTCAACTACACAGAGCAGTTACAGTTGGAGCCGGTGGGAGTCAGTTGGAGCTGCGACGGGAACAGGCTCTATAATATGTGGTTTTCTGAGATATAAGATTTTTAACTTAGGTTACCGCACACTGAGCCGTTTGGCCGCGATGTCGCCGTGAAAAAAAGCACGGTGACGTCGACACTAGCGGAAAAACGAGCAACTTTGAGGGAAGTCGCGGCGATGTCGCGGCCGAATATGCCCCAGTGTGTGACCACTTTTAAGGCGGCCGCACACTAGGTGGATTCGGCGCGTCGATTTCCGCGATATCGCCGCGATTTTCCGCGCATCGAAGTGATTTTGCATTGAAAACTTTTGTTTGCCCGCGGAATGTCGCGGCGATATAGTAGAAATCGCGCGCCGAGTCCGCCTAGTGTGACCACTTTTACGGTCCTAAGTATTGAGGTAAGGGCACTACCGTCCTTTTCCCATTGTGGTGACGGGGAACCATGGCCTCTGGTGACAGGAAACTGACCTTGGTAATGGAAACAGACCTCTGGTGACGTCGAACTGACCCGGCCATGATGACGGGGAGCTGACCTCTAGTGACCCCTGGTGACCTCTGGCGAACTGACCAGTGGTGACCTCTGGTGAACTGACTCCTGGTGACTTCTGGTCAACTGATCCCTGGTGACCTCTGGTGGACTGACCTCTGTCCATGGCGATGACGGGGAACTCGTAGTCGGCGCGCTGCTCGTGGTCGAGCGGGGCTGAGATGCAGATGGCGCCCGTGTCGGGTTGGATGCTGAACTGGCGACCCCCAGCCAGCGTGTAGTTGACCCGCGCGTTCACGCCGCAGTCCGGGTCAGTCGCCGATACCTGCGCGCAGGAATACACAGGTCAAATGAAGGTCAAATTATGTAGCCAATGCTTTGTGTATAGTGGAGTACCGAGGCAGACACGCCAGGGGATTAATTGACACGGGCTCCACACTGATGAGCAGTGTTAAATTGGTATGCGATGAGACAGGGGTATGTTACACTTGTCCCGCGGTGCAGCCCACAGCAAGGCAAATCCGCTCCAGACCGACACCGGTGAGACCCAATCAGGCTACACACCCTCGGTAGGTACACATCAGCGGAGAGCTTTCAGCTGGGGTCGCGAAAATCAACACCTGAAAATGGCGTTAAAAAAATTCAACCTGCAAAAAGTCCTTAATAATTGATTTATTTTAAAGATGTGTGCCTGCCGATTATCTTCTGAAAAATAAGCATAGGGGAGAGTGCCCATAATGCACCCCCTTAGGCAAAAGCTCGTCCTGAGTGAAAAGTTAACTTGGCATACATATATATTAAGCTTTAGCGTAAATTTTGGACATTTTTTACCAAACTAGGCCCTTCATTAAACTATTAAAGCATTCATTTTGAATTGGTTGCAGTTTTTGCAAACCCTTGCAAAAGGCGCATTTAGGCACAGCGTGCCCATTTTGCGCCATGG
>JARBER010107153.1:0-11275 GCA_030265075.1 Balanus glandula
GCGGGCGCCGGTCACGACCGGCGGCCTGGAGCGGGCACGGAGCCGACCCGGAGACTATAAAGCCGTGCTGAGTGGCTGCCGGCGGCAGACGCAACCGGCACTGCTGCCCGTGAAGACCGCACCGTCACTCCCACCGTCTCACCGTCACTCATACTATCTCACCGTGACTCACTCGACCTCACCGTCATTCATACTATCTCACAGTCACTCCCACCATTTCACCGTCACTCATACTATCTCACCGTCACTCACTCGACCTCACCGTCACTCACACCATCCCACCGGCACTCACACCACCTCACCATCACTGACACCACCTCATAGTCACGTGCTCTCGCTGTCAGTCGCTGTGACTGACAGCTGTGTGGCTCAGTGAGTGACACGTCACACTTTGACGGCTATACACCACACTGGCCAGCACTGTTCAGACGTCACACCGTCACCCGTCACCTGGTCACGCCGCCACCTGGTCACGCCGTCACTTCGTCACGACGTCCGCAGATCGAGCGCGATGCCGGCCTCCAGCTCCGAGGGCTCGTTCATCGACAAGATGAAGTCGTCTGGGAAGAACGTGCTGGTGGTGTACGGCAGTCAGACGGGCACCGCCGAGGAGTTCAGCACGCGCATCTCCAAGGAGTGCCGCCGATACGGTAAGGAGCGGCCGGAGCAGCAGTGGGGAGGGAACACCGGGGAGAGACGGTAAGGAGCAACATGAACAGCGGTAGGGATGGAACACCGGGGAGAGACGGTAAGGAGCAAGATGAACAGTAGTAGGGAGGGAGCACCTGAGCAGCAGTAGGGATGGAACACCGGAGATATACGGTAAGGAGATACAGTTAGGAGCAGCCTGAGCAGAAGTAGGGATGGAACACCGGGGAGATACGTTAAGGAGCATCCTGAGCAGCGGTAGGGAGGGAACACCGGGGAGGTGTAGGCGTTCCGCTGACAAAGGCTGTGTTGGTGAGGGCATTTCGACTCGGGAATCGTGGCAATACGTTGATCTGTATGCGAGTGATATTGTTGGTGGTTAAAGTAGGCGTACACCATTCACTCGCTCCACATCCCCTTGAAAACTGCTGACAATTGTGGGGTGCCTTCATTTTAAATTTCTCATAAGATCAAGCACGCTCTTATTTCTTAATTCCTGCGGAATATGGACCAGTGCTATGACTGTGCTCTGGGTTCAGACGACAACACAGAGCCTTCATTGCTGTCCCTACCTTGGTCTGATGATCTAGCAGTATGGCTCTTGCCTCTTGGTAGTGTCGCCAAAAGGCCCAGATAATCGTCTTCATCATCCGGACAAACCGTTCATTTGCTTTCGATTCTATATAGGAAATTCAACACTTCTTGGCAATTAGCTTATCAATATTATGTGCAAGTTGGGTTATGTTTTCCTTCTGCAGATCGAATCCAGTCCCTCATAGCTGTAGGGCTATCATCTGGTGTCTTTGATCGGTGGGACGATTGATAGTAATTAGGCACAATTCGTTGTAACTTGTAGCAGGCGACAGGCGTATATTAATTGTTTCGTATAAAAGATCGGATCTGACGTCACCACGCTGTCGTTGTGTGGTCGGTGGACTCAATAGTTGATACTATCGTGGCCTTGATACTACCATCGCTAATTAGGCTGGGTCTACAGGGATCTCTCGAACGCAGCACGCAGACCGCTGATCGCAGTTATGATAACCCTTGCAATCAACGATCAATCTGAGAAGCGAAAATGATTATTGCTAGCGAAGTGCTTCTGATCTGAGCTTTGCACATGCTATCAAAATCATATAAATTGTGTGTTGCTTTAATTTGTATTTAACGGTGCTGGAATTCAAGCTTACAGTTATTCGATAATGCCAAATATATTGCACCCCAATTATGTAACTACTCACAAAGCGTGTGTAGTGAAACGCTGTGGCCGTCATTTCGGAGCGATGGTCCATCTTCCAAAACATTTCTTCCTGCTATTACCGGAGCTGTGTCTCTCGTGTCAGACCCGTAGTGGGTTCCCGGGGGCCACCGAGCGGCGGATGTCGTGCTGACATAACGCGTCTGTTATTGCGGCGGCGACGCCTGCCCGCACAGTCGGTCTGGATCAGCGTCGCATGCACAGGCGTCATGCTGACTGGCATGGTTTGATGAGACAGCCGGCGTACCCGGTCATTACGGCCGGAACCGTAACGGCGGCACCCCTCTGTCCCTGCCACTGATGACGCTGCACTCGGCAACACTTAATTATGTCACCGGTTCTGAGAGGAAAAACACCATCTATTTGCGTTGGGGTGTGGGCGTGGTGGAGCAGCCTCAGGTCTGTTTTTGGTATATATTTTTTTGTATGTCAAACGTCATTGTATCGTATCTGGCTTTGAGTGCGTCGTACTGTAGATTGGGTTCGACTATCGCTCCAGTTGTATCTTATCGGGCAGATCGGGCACCGGACATTCGCGGGGACCATGGCTACTCGCCGATACATTGAGGTTTAAAGGTATTGTGTTGGGGCTCTGGGGTTATTCACAGTTTGCTGAGACACAAATGTATCGATAACGGTGGATGATTTGTTGCCCAGGCCCTCTTTAGTTACTAAGCATAATGTATATTCTGGTCCGTCCTGCTTGTGCCGGACAATGCCGGGTCGTTCTCCGAGGTCGTGCCTCTCAATCTCCGTGTCGATGGTGTTGATGTTGCTGTCGCTGCCATTGTTGTATATGTTCTCGGGAAGGACTCCCCGATGTTGCTGTGGTCGGTGGCCTTCTTCTTCGGCTTTCGTTGTTAGACCTCGTCTGAGTGACGTTGTAGCCTGTGAGAGGGCAGGGTCAGGCGCTACTTCTCCTTCGCCTTCCCCTTCAGCTCCAGTTTATGCCTGTTTTTAGTGCCCTCTACCTTCAGTCGTTTTTTTGCGTGCTGGTCAGACACTTTGAGTCGCCCTTCAGACAGTAAACATGGAATTATTTGTATGGTCGTTTATAAGCGATATCACTTGGAATCAGTGGACAAATTGAGTGGCAGAGTCTGCCCCACTCGACGTAAGTCACACTTTTTCGTTTTTGACAGAAAGCGTGGGAGATCGAGACAGAATAACGCTCATTACGATATAATGAACATTTGTGACTTCTCATGACTGTATTCAAAGTCAATAAACAATTATCTGAATGGCCACAAAACAAAGTCCTGCTCACTTCTAAAAGCTTGGATTCGTTTTGAACGAGACTTCAAATTTGGACCAATTCGGTCGCAGAAATGCAGTGGTTTTGATAGTACCGGGGTCTGGGCTATTCCTAGCAAAAGAGCATATGTTGGGAAGCAACCAACTATCGAACTGTCTACCGGCGGTGGGTAGTTCGCGAGAAATCCCCGATGACGGAACGTTCCCCGGTCTTCCTACTGCCGCCGCTGGTTGTAACCGGGGCACTGCCGGTCCGGACCGCATATTTCCCAACAGTATACAGCTACTCGTCAGCTCCATTCGTCAGCGGATCAGCGCCAGACTGGCGCACTGACATCACCCATCGTGGTGTTACATCACGGGTTGCCGCTGCCAAGTCACGCCCTCTTCTGCCAGATGTCGACGGATGCATCAAGCCGATAATGCGAGCAAAGTGAAAATCTTTGTTAATTGTGGCGATGCTAAAAAGATCCCGTGCAGCATCTAGACTCGATCTCGTGACCTTATATAAGCCAAAACCGGTTAACTAGCGCCTCCGACATATAGGCCGTTAGTGCATGTGTAAAGTTAGCAGGATTTCGATTACGAGCGAGCGCGAAGCGTTCGCTTGCCCTTCCATGTTATATGGGGAAAATCTGAGTTTGAGCGGCCCGACCCGGCCCAACCCGGCCCAGCCAGTGGCAACGTTTTTTTAGAAGCTAATAACTCTGCTGCCATACTTCTAATTGACAAACGGTCTTCTTAACTTTGGGCCTCATTCAACTTACCCTGTTCGAGACCAGTGCCAACCTATCAGGATGACTACCACTGCGCGTGGGGTCTGCTGGGTCGATTGTGTTCAGATTGGGTGTGTGGTTAGCGACACTTCTGGTGCGACTTTTCCACATGTCAGGAGTGGGTTGACTGCACGTGCTCATGTGTACACGTGTATTTTATATCTCAGCATTATCTGAGCGGATTATGTTCAAAGTTGGTGTGTGGCTAGAGACCTGTCAGACTACGCCTTTCTTAAGTCAGGGAAGGGTGCCTCTGCACGTGCGTACGTGCACCCCTTATTATACATTTTAGTAACGGGTGAGACAATTGTGTTCCATTTTTTTTTTTGTAGGTCGTTAGGAATCTTTCAATCGCCACTTTCCCACAAGTCAGAGGTGAGGTACCGCTTCTGATAAACTTCTTGCCTATTGGAGCTTATTTCACCATACATTTCATTTGCGCTCGCACGTTTATCGCCAACTACGTCGTTTTACTGGTAAATACATATTCAGGAGATATTCGGAAAACAGACGACCCATTCAATTTCGCTCAGGTTTTGCACCCAAATATTTAAGACACAACTAGACAAGGTACCCAAAGCTCCAAGTTGATGTAGGTATGCCAAATAATCAATCACATGACCAACAGACGACACGACTAACGGCAGGTGAAGTGAATCTATCTTTTAGATATTGTGAAAACATGCCAGAGGTAATGTTTGCATTTTGCCCCTCTCCCAGTCGATGCCAGGTAAGGGGCATGTCAAGCCTCGAGACTTTAAAGGGATACAGTCAAAACGTTGGATTGAGGGGATGTCTGGGATAAGTTCAAAACTAATCAGATTGAGTTTGTTTCTGCATTATTAATTGATTAAAAAATAATTTTATTTGTACAAGCTGACTAGAATTGCTGTAGATCTTCTTATTTTTAGCCGACTTCGGTAGTTTTGGTAAAGCCATGACGTTAACAGCCTCCCATTGAATCTGTCTTTGTTTGCCCCCCCCCCCCGATCTAAGAAAACGACATCGCTGTTCTAGAGGAATGCTTGAGGTCTTGTCAGTGGTTACTGGTTACATCTACCCAACTTTGGAAAACATTGAAAATGTTATTCATTTTCACCATAAACTTAATTTAGACTCCAGGACTTTGCTATGAGATGCCTCGCAATGCGGAATGTTCTTTTGGTGGGATATTGAGGAAACCATTGTTACCGGTGTGTACGTTGTATGGTGTTAGGCGCCCGCAAAACGCCTTACGTCGCATAAAAGAACGCCCACAAACCTGATAAATGCTAACACAAATAAATAGCGGCAAATACTTGTTCGTTACATGCATGCAAATGTAAATATGTAGAAAAGGGCCCAAACAAGTCTGGAGAGGGCCCTCTATCAGATTTTAAAGGGCTCTGCTGATCTGCAGAGGACCCTTTGTCGGCATTTAGAGGACCCCTGACGGCATTTAGAGGACCCCTGACGGCATTTAGAGGGCCCCTGTCGGCATTTAGAGGACCCCTACCGGCATTTAACGGGCCCCTGGCGGCATTTAGAGGGCCACTGACGGCATTTAGACCTGGTCGCATGAGAGGACCCCTGAGCCGATTGGCCCCTCCCTGATCACATTTCTGTCTACGCCCCTGTCACTATAGTCTGTAGATTACACTGTCTCCGTTCTATAACTAAGAGTCACTAACTGACAGCTCGTTTGCTGCGTCCGATATCAGGCATCAGCTGGCAGGCGAGGGCGGGGCTTAGCAGCGGCGAACCGCGCCGGGCTCGCGCTAATTGGCTGACGAGTGGGGTATTACCAATAGCTGTGTACTGTGAGGAAATATGCGTCCTGCCTCCCCCACCGTAACACCGTATCCTGCCGCAGCACCACGCCTACCGAGACGGTGACACGCAGCTTCTGCCAATCGTCTGTCGAGGTCACGTTCTGTCAATGTCAGCTTTCTTAAGCCGATGATGGACGCGTTTTCTGTGGAATTCGAGCGAGGCTGGCTCCTAAAACTCCCATTGATTTGGCCTTATGCCTACTCATGGCCATCAGCCGTATTTATTTCATTTTACGGCTGCTTCGAAGCATATTATTGTAAGTGGTAGATAATGCATATATCGGAACCTCCAGACGATGGCTTTATGTAACAAACACTCATCATTCCTTGACTTGATCTATTTTGATCCCTAAATTTATTTCACTTGATGCCTACTGTTCCACTTCCGCATTATCTCCTGAACGTGATCGGTGCATTTTAGCTATATTTCACACATACACGTTATAGGTACAGTACTGATTACGCCACTGTGTTTGTCTCGACAGAAATAAATTTACCGAAATTTTCTGCTAAATATCCCCTGACGAAACCGTTGTATGCGCCTGCTACCCATAGCTCAGTGTGCTGACCACAGACTGGCGAGGTCACCCCCCCCCCCCCCTCCTCCCGCCTCGTCTCAATGACGGGTGTGTGCGGCTGAAAGGCAGACGACACCCCGAGTGTGCTGATCCCCGTCCCGAGGTCACCTCTGTCTCCATGACGTCGTCTGCGGCGGAACTGGCGGCAGTGGGTGCGTGAGCCGCCGACCGCTCGTGTTGACCTTGGCAGAGAGACAGAGTGGGAGGGTCTGATGGAGGGGGGGGGGGGGGGCGGATACCGGTGGCAGCCAGGAGTGTCGGTATGGACCGAGAAGCGCGCCTGCCGCCGTCGGCCGGTGTTTACGAGGCGCCGCGCAAAGTCCGTGGGTCAGGGGGTACGCTGGTGCCCCCAGAGAGGAAGCATGTGCAGTGCACTGTGCACGTAATCCCATTACGGCTCTAAACCACGTAACCAGTTCAGCCAGCCAGCCAGTACAAGCAAATCATAATGTGCATCAAAGGGTCTTCGATGGAAATTCGTCAGTGCGTTTTACACGAATGTCATGTTTAAATTGTGCACACTGCATGTAGGTGCTCGTTTTGCCATTTTCCCAGTCAAAGCTGCGCTGCCCTGGCCACAGCCAGTGTGCAATGCACATGTTCAGGTTTTTGGACGATAAGTGGAGTTGATTCACGACGGTCGCAGTGCAACCAGCTGATGCAACCTAACTGAACCAGCTATGTCATATCTGAGGAGGAATCTATTGCAAACATTTTGACAGCAAAAGTTGTTAAAGGTCAGGTCGCAATGACCTCGTAATGCAAGGTCTGTATGGTAGTCTTAGTGCCGCCAGATGCAGTCGCACTGCAGCCGTTGTATTTGTGTCAGTGTTACTATGGAACCCTCCTCCGTCCAAACCCTGACGCCAGCCATTATTCTCCACTCGATCGACGGCCGGTGCGTAAATTGTGACGGATATGTATAGCAACAGTGCACACATGTATAGCTGGCACAGCCGTACATACATAGCCTCCCGAGGCGGATCTCAATATAACGTCGCTGTCCACTCCGTACCGTTTACGGGGGCAGACTGTCTCACTGCAGCCGGCCAGCGAAGCTCCGAAGCCCGCCGTGCCGGGAGCCGGGCTCCGACGTCCTCAGAGCGGGGCCGTGTGTCCTTCAGACGGCTGTGCGCGCGATTCTATTCAATCGCGGCCCATCGCCGCGCCGGTTTTAACGGCGATTTCCTGCCGAGGTCACTGCCACCATGTTCAGTGAGGCAGCACACACACAAACACACACACACACACAAACACACGCACGCACGCACGCACGCACGCACGCACGCACGCACGCACGCACGCACGCACGCACGCACGCACGCACGCACGCACCGATGGAAGGCCTTTGGCAGTTGAGTTGGCACCCTGGCGTGGTTTAGCCATTATTTTTTAGTTGGGAGGAGTTCATGAAGCAACAATAAAGCTAAACATAAATTGCTATTCTTGGGTGGCGGGGCGCTGAGCAGATACTTGATGGGTCAGTGTTAGACATAGAAACTATCTGTTTTTGTAATAACCACAAATACATGTCTGTTTTACCCCTGTTTCTGCTCCTCGGTCGGATGAGTTCGACACCACCGCGTGAAACTTAGTCTCCGTCTTTCACTACCACTAAACCAAGACGTTGACGTTTCTTTACTACTAACTAAACTAAGAAACTATGATCTCCGTCTTTCACTGATATCAGTCGACTAACTCAGCAGTTGGTACCATGTGCGGTGTGTATTGTTAAATGTTTATTATTCAGGCAGATGCTGATGTGTTTTGACTGACTGGCACAGGTTCTGCTACTGTGACTAGGCTGTCAGGTCCTGTCTGTTAGCTGATCAGCAGTGTCCTAGGATTGCTTTGGAGCCAGGGTGCCGAGTGGAAAATTCAGACTGGAAATCAGCAAAAAGAGTGAAAAAGTTGACCTAAAAAGTAGTTTTTTTTTCAAGAATAAACTCGCTTTACATGCAAACGAACCGTTATTCATTTGCTTGGCTTTTCGCTTCAATAAAATGAATGAGTGAAAAATAAATATAAAAAGGGAAATTGAGTGTAAAATATTAATTCAAATTCGGAAAAAGTGGAAGATTATTCCTTTTAGGGTGTCGCTTTACATCCAACATTTCCAATCCTAGGACACTCAGTGCTGATCAGCTGATCAGTCCCTGTCACGCCGGCAGGTATGCGGGGCCTGGCTAGGTCCGCAGGTCCTGTCTCTCAGCTGATCAGCCCCTGTGGCGCCGGCAGGTATGTGGGGCCTGGCTAGGTCCGCAGGTCCTGTCTGTCAGCTGACCAGCCCCTGGCTCGCCGGCAGGTATGCGGGGTCTGGCTAGGTTCGCAGGTCCTGTCTCTCAGCTGACCAGCCCCTGTGACGCCGGCAGGTATGCGGGGTCTGGCTAGGTCCGCAGGTCCTGTCTGTCAGCTGATCAGCCCCCGTCACGCCGGCAGGTATGCGGGGTCTGGTGGCCGACCCAGAGGAGTGCAGTATGGAGGAGCTGCCGCGTCTGACCGAGGTCGACAACCACCTGGTCATCTTCGTGCTGGCCACGTACGGCGAGGGCGACCCGTCCGACAACGCGCAGGAGTTCCACGAGTGGCTCAAGGACTCTGACGTCGACATGGCCGGCATCAACTACACGGTGCGTCGGTGATAGGTGGACAGCGGTCGCTGGGTGCTGCTGTTAATATAATATACAAGATACAGGGGGTCAGCAACATACCGATCGGACCGTGATGCAGCTGTTTCTTATCTACTGTTCGTTGATATAGCTATGCTTTTATTGGTTGATATTTGCTTGTTTGGTGCTGATGACTGAGTAGCTATGGGTAACACATGCAGTGGGTTTAACGCCTTGGGTTTAACGATGTTTTGTATCTACCAACGGCTGTTTTTGTGAGCGAGCACAAGCACCAGACAATGACGAGAAGGCTGGTAGTTTTTCCACCCGGAGGACGTCATACTGCTGTCGTCTGACCCGTACCTAACCCGGCCCACTCGGCAGGTGTTCGGTCTAGGCAACAAAACGTACGAGCACTACAACGCCATGGGCAAGTTCGTGGACCGGCGTCTGGAGGAGCTGGGCGGCACCCGGGTGTTCGAGCTGGGCCTCGGGGACGACGACGCCAAGTGAGTGGCGTCACTGGCGACCCGCCGGCCCCGGGGCTGGCGGTGTCGTGGTGCCGTGCCGTTACCCGCCCCTGCCGTGCCGTGCCGTGCCGTGTAGTCGTGTCTCGTCTCATGATCCGTCTCCTGCTGTGCCGTGTCGTTCCCTGCCGTCCCGTGCTGTGCTGTGCCGTATCGTTCCCTGCCGTGCCCTGCCGTCCCGTGATCCGTCCCCTGTCTCGGTCCTCGGTTGCTCACCATCCCAATGTTGCCACGCTACATTCAGTATGAACGGCCAGTTCCGTAGTCCTGTAGACTTGATGCGGGATTGACGGGCTCTGAGGTCCGTATCTTTCTCTAGGTAGGCAACAAATATGTATTTGTCCGTGATGTTTCTATGCGTTTTATTTTGCGTATATTGGAGCACTGGAGTTGCGCGAGGTATGCAAATAGCGATCCCATTTTCTACCAAGTTATCGAGTTATTCAATGTTGCTTTGATCCTATAAAAGTGTGATATGTCATATTGTGATACCTTTGGCTTTACTCAAATGCTGTCACCAACCACAGCATTGGATGTCGTGAATCTAGTGCTGGCATATCTTTTTTACCGATTTCAGTCATATTTGATTGTAACCATTGTTCCTGGGTTAATCCATTCATTGACTGGCAACGTTTCTCAAGCTGTGTAAACAAATATGGATGCGTTACATTTATTTCATTTTTTGTTCTTGGTTTCAATACATTGCATAACGGTTAAACCAGCTCCACAGGACCCGGTTGTCCGCCGCGCCGAGGCCGCTAATCCGTGAGCTGTCACTGCGTCGCGTCTGTTGCAGCATTGAGGAGGACTTCCTGAGCTGGAAGGAGCGCATGTTCCCGCACGTGAAGGAGTACCTGGGCATCGAGGACTCGGGCGAGGAGGAGAAGCGACAGTACGAGCTCAAGGTGATCGAGGACGCCAACCACAACGGCATCTTCAGCGGAGAGGTGGCCCGACTGCGCTCCTACACCAAACAGAGGCCGTGAGTAGAGCAGGCCGGCACGCTCTCCAGAGGCGGGCCGCCACCTTTTCTGACACCAGAGGTCACGCTAGTCAATAGGATATATTCTCTGGTGGTATGAGTTTTGTCGTCTGTTGTAGAGGCTGTGAGTAGCGAGGAATTATCCCCGACCTGGCTGAAACCACGAGATGACGAAATACTCACTTTGCAACCCAAATAACGCTCTCGGGTATTGCGATATTTATGTTGCGAAAAAGCCAGGGTTTGCTGACGTAAATAGGCGAATGTCATGTCATAGGCTTCTTAACATCTTCGTAAAACTTTCGGCATCTTGTTAATGCATTGAACCATTGTTTTTAGACGTTGCAGCTGCATGCGACTGTCACGTAGTCCGCTGGACCTACTGTGATGTGTAATTGCTTTGCGACCAAGTATAATCTTTATCAACTAAAGTACTGAGCAACGTTTTGTGTCAGTTATATCTGGATGAGAAATACAAGATGAATCCGCTGTCATTGTTTTGCAATTCGCTGAAATTGCCAATAGGCTCAAGTAAGCCCGAATCTCATTAACCAAATATGGAAGTATTTTGTTGGTTGATGTCTTTGGTTTTGACCAATGCTGGGAAGTCGGCTTTATGCTCGTTTTTGCTGTTAATTATTGCGTTGTGAGCAATTACTTAACACAGCTTATACTTCATCATTATTTATATCTTCCCTGAAGTTACTGGTAAACCGAAGTTGCTCAGAATTATGCCCCACCCAGCCCGAGTAAACATTAATTCAAAATCGTAGAAAAAAAGAAGAGCGAAGCTCTTCTGAGTTTCGAAGATTTCCACTGGGGCCTCGCTCAG
>JARBER010107264.1:0-11274 GCA_030265075.1 Balanus glandula
CTCGCGGCCGGGATCTGACGGGCACGCCTCTGATGAATGGTCGTGCTCTGCAGGGGCTGACCTGCACGGACAAAGGTGGACCGGGTGGACGGGCACATAAGGCTGCCTTATGGGCGGGGCGGACCGGCCGGCCGGCTGCCGTTTTTCTGCTCCGCCGGACGGACAGGTCGTCAGGCCACAGCGTGACAGGGCCGGGGACGGGTGCCGTGAGCCGACCTGCCCCACTGCGGCGGCCCGCGGCGTGCCAGGGTCTGGGAGGGGCGCTGTGAGCCGACCTGCCCCACTGCCAGCGGCCCGCGGCGTGCCAGGGTCTGGTAGGGGCGACAGGAGCCGACCTGCCCCACTGCGGCCGGGCGCCGTGGCCCGTCCTGGCGCGCCATCTGTGGAGTTCTCCCGACCCCGCCCCGTGGGCGCGGCCCGTCCGGCCCCAGGTGGGTCAGCGGGACAGAGCTGTGACGTCACGGAAGCCCTGCAGACCGCGGAGATAGACGGCGGTCTGTCGGCCGCCGAGCTCCAGCTATGTAGCGGGGAGCAGCACCGCAGGCCGCTCTCAGACTACGTGCAGACGGCCTCCGAGATACCGTAATGCGGCCGGTGCACGCTGTATTTTTATCACCTGCATCGGACATCACAGGCCGCCCTTGGCTGACCAGTGACCACCATGTGACGTGCTTGACTGTAATTTACGAGTTGACCTATCTGTTGGAGTAACTATCGTTCCACCGTGTGAGCAGACTGGATCGCTGCACATGACACGGGTCTGTGAAGGCCAGTTCTCACGGCCAGTGCTGAAGTTATCAGCTGGTATGAACGTGTGAGTGTTGCGCTGCCACCGCACTGTGGTTCTGACCAGACTGGACCTGACGGCTGACCCCGATAACAGCCCGGCGCGGCGGTCCCCCCGACCGCCTCCGTCCGTCCACCCGGGCTTTGTGAGTCCACCGAGCCTGGCCTGATGGCGGCAGGGAAGCCGACGTGGATACTACTGTCCAAGTCCTCAGCTTTAGGATGCTGGACTGGGTTGCAGAGACGGCTAGTCACAGTTGGCTGAGATGAAATGAGCTTTCCTGTGCGCTGTGCTGAGTTGAGTTGAGCTAATCTGCGCAGAGTTGAGCTGAGCTAATCTGCGCTGAGCTGAGGTGAGCTTATCTGCGCTGAGCTGAGTTGAGCTGAGCTGAGCTGAGCTGAGCTGAGCTGAGCTGAGCTGAACTGAGCTGAACTGTACTGAGCTGAGCTTAGCTAATCCGCGCTGATTTGAGCTGAGCTGAGTTAGATGAACAGAGCTAATCTGCGCTGTGCTGCCAGAGAGGAGCCAGCTGGGAATTCCTCGGCGCCGGACGTGCACCTCGGGAGGAAGTGACTCGGCAGCAGCAGATGACTCGGCACTGCCGGACTCTGAACGGTGTGCTGTGACCGGGGAGAATCGGACCTCACTACCGGCGGCAGCTCACCACCCCGCCGGCTGTCAGACCGCGGCCGCTGAGGGCTGAGAGCTCACTACCGCCACCGGTCGAATCCTCTGTCAGTCCTCCCAGTGTCCACACTCCACGGATTAGACGGGCTCTTCAAGCTCTCCACTCGACAGAGCTGTCTTCTCGCTGTGGGCCGCAGTGCCAGTCATTTCGGTCCTGCCCGTAGCCCGCTGGAGTGAGTCTCCTGAGCGAGTCTCCTGAGTGAGTCTCCAGCCCGCTGAAGTGAGTCTCCTGAGTGAGTCTCCAGCCCGCTGGAGCGAGTCTCCTGAGTGAGTCTCCAGCCCGCTGTTGTGAGTCTCCTGGGTGATTCTCCAGCCCGCTGTTGTGAGTCTCCTGAGTTAGTCTCCAGCCCGCTGAAGCGAGTCTCCTGAGTGAGCCTCCAGCTCGCTGGGGTGAGTCTCCTGAGTGAGCCTCCAGCCCGCTGGTGGTGGTCTCCTCCACCTGACGGCACCGTGACGGGACGGAGAGCCGGCCTCGCGCCGCTGCTCGCGATAATGGCGCTAACGGGCTGCCGATCCCGCCGCCGGATGAGCGTCTGTTTACGACGACGACGCTGATTGGGGCATTATACTGACCCGGCTGAGTCTCAAGCGGAACACGACCGGCCGGAATCCTAACGATGTCAACAGAGGCCGCCCATGTCGACCGTGCTGGCCGCGCGGGAGAGTGTGGCCACGCCCGACTTCCTGGTGAGGAGCACCGCCTGGCACACGTTCAAGGATCTCTTCAGTCGGCCGTCAGCCGTGATGGGCGTGCCTCCGATCTGCCGCTCAGCACCCTGCCCACCGCGCCGGCCGTCAGTCTCCAAGGTCACGGATTATCCCCGGGTGGCGTCAAGGGGTGACAGGGCGGATTCCGGCCCGGGTGCAACCTCGCACACTTTGATCTGGCGCCGTCGCGTGGCATGTGAAACGAGACAATCAGTGGTATCACTCAATCTTTGCCACTGCGTCCAGATAAAGTTTAGACAGAGCCACGCCTCGCCAACGCATATATCACTCTTACCATGAATCAAGCACGGATAATGTATGACACTAAGGCGATGCAAAGTCACGGTGCACTGAGGTCGTGTAGCATCCCGCTGAGCAGCGCTGACCATCTCCCCTGACCACCGGCTCTGGTCGGCGGTCACAGGGTCGTGCGGAATGACTGTGTGAGCGGGACGTGCTGTTCCCTCCCAGGCTGACCTGGGGGGGGGGGGGGTCGGTCACGGGTCTGACCGTGCGATGTGGCCGTGAGGAGTGAGCGGCGAGCGGACGTGCTCCGGCCGCCCATTGACGCGTCAACACGCCGGGCCAGTTCACTGGTACTGTTACGACCGCTGGTGACCGGGGTCAGCCGGGCTGCATCACGGAACAGAGGTCCGCCGCGTGCTGCCCCGATGATGCGCTCCCGGCGGGGTACCGGGACGCCCGCGGTGGAGGCGGCAGAGACGGCGGAGCAGAGAAGCGGGGGGTGAAGACTCACC
This sequence comes from Balanus glandula, assembly GCA_030265075.1. Classification (NCBI taxonomy): domain Eukaryota; kingdom Metazoa; phylum Arthropoda; class Thecostraca; order Balanomorpha; family Balanidae; genus Balanus; species Balanus glandula. Next base: position 2,941 of record JARBER010107264.1, read on the forward strand.
TAGAGGACATCAGTTCTTCGTCTCATGTCCTTTTTAAGCTAGACTTGCACAATACTGGTGACGTGCAGTCCAGCAATGCTGCATCATTCATGCGTCATGTAGGCTGAATCAATGTCCCATCTGTTGGATGTTGAGTTATTTTAATGTCGTATATATTAGCATAGATAGCATTCATAATAGTATTAATGTTTCATATGAATGTAGGTGTTACTTGTCTGTTTCTGTAATATTTAAATGTTGAAAATGGTTAAATTATGATTAATTATTATGGTTCCGATAAGTTTTTCTGCTTTACCGACGCGGCGTACCTATAGATGGAACCTCTACTGCTTGTCAGTATTATTGTTTGGTCATTGCTTAAACCACTGAAAGGAACTACCAGCGTTTTAGTTTAAAGACAAGTTTCTACAACGAACTCCATAGTGTTTCAGTTTGAGGGCAGGTTTCTTTAGCTGAATCGATGTTGTGTTTGGGCATGTAATGTAACCAGCCGTGTGTTTCACCAGCTCGGGACGGCTCCTCACCACACGCTGCCAGCTGAGCTAATTAACATCCACCATCACCAATCACTCGAACAGCTGACTCGGTGAAAACAAAACGATCCATAGCGAACGAGCTGCTCCCGAATTCATCAGACGCCCAGCCGGAGACAGTTTCGGTTTCTCTCTGGCGGTGGGCACGAGCCATCGGCCACGGGATGCGCTGGGGATCTGGAGCGTGAAGGTCCTAACGAATCGCTATTAGTGCGCGCGGGTCCCTCATTAGTATGTGTGCACTGGACCGGGTCCCAGGGTCAAACTAATTCACGCTGACAGCTACGTGTATTACGGACAGATGCGTGACCGCTTTGAGAAGTGCTCTCATTAACTATGATGTATACGGATTCTTACTCAAACCCATTATGCATACGATAATTTGAAACGGCACTCCAAGGCCTTCTATTTACAAATTAGTGTCGGTAACTCATCATTAAATGTTTTTCTTACTTGATGAACAGAATCATTTTTGAAATATTGCCTCGTGCTGGCGAGATGAGCGCGCTGGCTGGCTAAACCCTCATCGTGACATAATTACCTCTGTCTGACGGCTCAAGAACGGTCGTTCAACCAGCTTCTCTGGTTATCGTGCCCGATCAACGCACGTTCGCTCGTACCCCATTGTTCGGCGACGTGGAGCGGCGCGCGTTGATCATGATTCAGCCGTATACTGCTCCGTGGCTTCACCCTGCACACTGCAGTGCACAGGTCCGCAGGAGTGCAGGTGTACCTCCATCGCTGCACCCTGCACACCGCACGCTGTGCAGGTCCGCAGCCGTGCCGAGGTGTATCCAGACAGACGGACAGACAGACAGACAGAGGTTCGGCCCCACCGGACATGTCTCCGTCCCTGTCCGTGGAGATCGTTGTGTGATCTGCGGTCGGGAGCAGTCGGGCCATTTCCGCTGTACGGGCATTTCCTCTGCCGGGCTGCTGTTCGGTGACGCAGCGGTGATCGGTTTCCTTCCGTGGCTTCTGTGAACGGTAGGAGGCAGAATCCCCTCGCGTTCCTACCACCTTATTGTCATCTTCCTGTCCTTCCTTCCGCAGCTTCTGTGAACGGTAGGAGGCAGAATCCCCTCGCGTTCCTGCTACCTTATTGTCATCTTCCTGTCCTCCTTCCTTCCGCAGCTCCTGTGAATGGTAGGAGGCAGATTCCCCCGTTTTCTTGCCACCATCCTGCTTCCTTCCACAGCTTGTAAGAACGGCAGGAGGCAGCCCGGTATCCGGAGCGTGTCTGGACCATCCTTCCCGGCCATAGCTGGCTGGCGTTACTGACGGCACCGGGGCCGGGCTGACACTGAATGCACCGGACCCGCCGCTGGCAGCATATATGCATATCATATCCGGCCGGCTTCATATACAATGTGCAGGGAGCACCCGTCCGTCCTACCCTACCCCTGCCTCCGAACCGGACCTGAGCTTTCACCCGATCTTTCTGCTGCCTTTCAATGAGCCAGGTCGCAGGGACCATGTATTGTGCACTGTCGATTGCTGTTGACTGCGGCGACAAGATACAATCATCTGTGATCGCTGCTCTGTCCCCAGCTTCCCGTTTTCCTGTAGTTCTTTAAAGGTCGTTTGAGCTCGAACACCTTTCTTCCTGCTTGTTGAGCCAATCCAGCTGGGTTGTGTACATGTGGGAGAATGGCGACTGCGGGCTGGCCGGCGGACGGCGGGCGGACTGGCGGACGGTGGGGGACTGGCGGGAGGGGGAGGGGGGCAGGGGGTGGCGGACTGCGGCCGGCGATGAGAGCGTGCCGCCCGGTCACGACTCGGCCGCTGTTTGTGCACAGACTGTATTAGCCCCGCGGAGGCGCCGCCTGTCAGAGCTGAGCCGACCATCTGTTGTGCCGCCGGGAGACGGATGGTGCCGGCTCGTGGCGGAGATCCCAGCGGCGGTAACTTCACCGAGCTGCCAGCTCTGTCTCGGAACGGCAGATCAGCTGGCGTCGTGATCAGCTGGCGTCGTGATCAGCTGACGTCGTGATGCGCTGACGTCGTGATCAGCTGACGTCGTGATCAGCTGGCGTGATCAGCTGGCGTCGTGATGCGCTTACGTCGTGATCAGCTGACTCGGGTCGGACCTCGCCGTCGGCGGCAGAGGAGTGTCGGCCGACCAGGTCGCCCCGCTGGGCGGCGGCGGGCGGTAGAAAGTGGTGCCGACTTCGTCCGGAGCCCGCCGCCCACCGCCGGCTGACCCGCCCACCGCCGCCTGACCCGACTGACCCTGCTGACCTTGCTGACCCGGCGACGGCCGCCCCTGTCCGGGGGGCAATATGCACTCCTTTCATCACTGCTGCTGGTACCTCCTGACGGTGATGTCACAGCTGACAGTGATGTGTCACAGCTGACAGTGATGTCACTAGCTGACGGTGATGTCACCATATGACCGTGATGTCACCTCATGACCGTGATGTCATCTGCTCACCGTGACGTCACCAGCTGGTCATGACGTCCCGAGACATATCCGTGTTTTCCGTCGACTCCGATGAGAACAATAGTCTGTTTTACTGCGGCTTATATCGGATGATTCGACACACTCGCCGCCATCAGTCTCTGCCGCAGCGTGAGAGGACCGATCTCCGTCCCGGTCCGACGCTGCCATACGGCGTCACCGAGTCGTCAGCCGGCGTCATGACGGCGTCATCAGCGCGTGAATGATCCGCCGGTCGGCCGAGCGGGCCGCAGTCAGCGCCGCGCCGCGCGCCGTATAACGGAGACCGGTCACGGGCGGCGGCGGATCGTCCGACCGATCCTCTGCTCCGGCAGGCAGCCGCGGCTCACAGCCCTCCTGCCGCGGCTCGCAGCCCTCCTGCTGCCGAGAGAGGTCACGGCCTGGTGCGTCTGATGTCAACAGAGCTGACCGCCGCTCCGTGGCGGCCGGAGCCGGACGCGAGCCGAGCGACGCGTCCGCGCGGCCGGAGGAGTCTCTCCGCGGGCTCCTGGGGTGGAGCGGCCGAAGGAACCTCTCCTGGGCTCCCCCTGGGGTGGAGCGGCCGAAGGAACCTCTCCGTGGGCTCCTCTGGGATGGAGCGGCCGGAGGAGCCTCTCCGTGGGCTGTCCCTATGGCGGAGCGGCCGGAGGAGCCTCTCCGTGGGCTCCCTCTGGGGCGGAGCGGCCGGATGAGTCTCTCGGCGGGCTCCTTCTGGGGCGGAGTAGCCGTAGGAGTCTCTCCGCGGTCTTCCCTGTGCCGGAGAGGCCGGAGGAGTCTCTCCGCGGGCTTCCCTGTGCCGGAGCGGCCGGAGGAGCCTCTCCGCGGGCTCTCCCTGGTGCGGAGTAGCCGAAGGAGCCTCTCCAGTCTCCGTGCGCTGATGCGCTGCCCCGGGGCGGAGCGGCGAGTGAGCCTGTGATCAGCGCGGTAACCGGTTCCGCCTGACCCGCTGACCCCGACCGGACCGCGTCACGACCCGGCACCCTTTTTTGCCGCTGCTGCCGCTGCTAACGTGGCGGTGATAACCGGCAGTGAGTCGGAACAACAGAGACACCGCCGCTGTCGGCGGTGTCCGCCAGTGACAGGTCGACCAGCGAGTCGTCAGCGACGGCGACCGGCGCTGCTTGTTTTCCTTTCGCCACACGTTCTGTCACAGCCCAACCAGCTCCTCTCCCGATACGGTGCGTCGGAGAGAGCGTTTCTCCGCGTCTTGGTGAGGCCATCACTCTGGGAGGTTCCTCTCCTCTCACGGGCGGCGGACGCCATCTGTTACCCGAAATGAAAGGCGTCTCTGGCGGCGCAGCGCACTGTTATGACGCGTGGCGCGTGGGACCGGCCGGCGTCGCCCGGAACCTCCCGGAACCTCCCGGAACCTCCCGGAGCACACCTGAGCTGGTGAGGGATGGACTGCCTGGCACCGTCCCATACTCACGGGACGTCTTCACGGTGTGACCAGCTTACCTCCTACTTAGGAGATGATCACGCTGACGAGATCCTTCCCAGCTGGAGAGACTGGAGACGGGATAGACGAGTGTAGGGAAGTACAGATACGATGATAGATTATAAATACTCGAGTTATCGGGTGTAGGATACTCGCTGGCGTTACCCAGAATATACTATCAGAGATAAATGTCTCGCGGTGCTAAACGCGACAAGTTGTGTGAGCCGCTTGCCATATTTTCACATTACAAAGTGGTTGCAACGTGTTGGCCTTCGCCTGGAGATCTAGCCGTGCAATGAACAGTAAAAATAACGCGAGAGGTTCTGAGAGTGTTATTTCTGTCAGCTCGATCGACCGGTTGGTGTTGCGCCGTGCTCGCTCCGCGGGTTTCTCGACGGAGCGAAAGTCTGTGTACCGGTGGGGGGCGCCGCGTGTTTGCAGTGTCCGGCGGTCAGGAGTCTCTCCCGTCTCTCCGTCTCTCCCCGTCTTTCCCGCCTTACACCGTCTCTGCCGTCTCTCTCCGTCTCTCTCCGTCTCTCTCCGTCTCTCTCCGTCTCTCTCCGTCTCTCTCCGTCTCTCTCCGTCTCTCTCCTCTCTCCGTCTCTCCGTCTCTCTCCGTCTCTCGCCGTCTCTCAGTCTCTCTCCGTCTCTCTCCGTCTCTCTCCGTCTCTCTCCGTCTCTCCCGTCTCTCCCGTCTCTCCCGTCTCTCCCGTCTCTCCCGTCTCTCCCGTCTCCACGTCTCCCCGTCTCCCCCGTCTCCCCGTCTCCCGTCTCTCCCGTCTACACGTCTCCCCCGTCTCTCCCGTCTCCACGTCTCCACGTCTCCGCGTCTCCACGTCTCTCCGTCTCTCTCCGTCTCTCCCCGTCTCTCCCTTCTCCCCGTCTCTCTCCGTCTCTCCCCTTCTCCCCGTCTCCCTGCCTCACTGTCTCACTGTCTCACTGTCTCACTGTCTCCTCGTCTACTCATCTATCCGTCTCGGTCTCCCCATCTCCGTCTCTCGCCAGCTGGCGCGCTGACCGTGTCGTCCACTCAGCGGCTGCGGTGACGCGGCACTGCTCCGCTCCTCACGGAGAGACCGACGCTTTGTGCGCGGGAAATGGATCTGCCAGCGAGCGGTCCAGTTGTGCGACGCGCGCCGTCTCCTGGCCCCCGGCCGGCGGCGTCTCCTCTTACGGAGAGAGCCGCGCCGCGCCGCCTGCAGAGCTGGACTCGGCGTCAGGAGACTGCAGCGAAAGTGGCCGCTCTCTGCCACCCCGGCCGTGCCGATCGCGGCGATCGGCGGCGTTAATGACGCCGCGGCTGGCCAGGTGGCTAATTATTACGTCTGCAAATCAGCAGGCGGTGTTTGACGCGGCGTGGTCCGCCCAGTGGCGCCTGCAGGAGCCCACAGGTGCCGGTAGAAACTCACGGTCGGCGAGAGATAAATCAGTCGGCGGAGATAAATCACTCTGGTCGGTAAGAGTGGATCTGACGTTAGAAATCACCGATGGGAACGATGGCTGAATGTGACGTAAAGTTATGTCAACTTTATTTACGTTGTTCGGTAATCGGTTCTGAGAAAGTAAGTTTATTTGGACAACTGTTGGAGAATGTCATTTTTCAGGAATTGTGACTTATGTCAGTGGAAATGTTCTTTAGGAATGGAAAGTTAATGTTTCATTTACAAATTCCTTAACTATTTTCCGTGATTGTCATAACTGCAGCACAATTCAGTTTCGCGGACGCTAGCTTTCCCAACATCAGCTGGTCCTGTTCCAATGTCCATGCCGCATTTGGCTCGCTTTATGACCACAAATCACGTCTTATTAACCAGAATGCAAATGCTGTCGCTCCCAACGTACAGCAGAAATACGGCTCTGAGTCATTTACATCCATAACAATGTTTAAAAGAAAATAGATATATGATTCAGGGAGAATTCCTAAATTGCCTCTCGGGCTTCTAGTCGTTATAGACAGTGAAGCTATGTATCGTGAAACAGTCACACGAATACCTTTAGTTTTCTGGACCAGGAACGCAGCTGGCGATAAACCCCGTTTCCCCAATGCCCAGCAGTATACCTCGCAACCCGTCGGCTTCAGACTGATTTAGTGTATCGCCTGTACTTGTTATCCTGCCGATTTCACCGCACGATCTCCTCCGGAACACCTGCCTGCAGCTTGACACGTGCTGACAAAACACGATGACGGACTTCAGAGTACCTTCAGACAGGTGCGGTTTAAGTGGCCGCTCAGCTTATATGCTGTGAAGAGCTTCGTGACGAATGACGAGTCTTCAGAGCAGAGCATCTGATGCTGATGGTCAGCATCAGCATGTGTCAGACACGCTGACCGTGTTATGTCAGCTCGATCGATCTTCTTTTCGTTGGAGATACTTCAGTGTGTCTCGAAGCTGCGCTTTCTGGACCGAACTCTACTTTCTGGGTCGAAATCGTCACGACACAAAGCTTTGTGCCGCACCATTCTTCTGTTCATCTGTGTCGCTCAGAGTGAGAGTCGCAGACGATGCGTTGGCTGTCATCACGGCGATGATGTCTATGGTTTCTCCGCCGTACCGACCTGTCCGCATTGTATGTGGCGGCCTCGCCCCGGGAAAGTCGCTCTTGTCACACCGATTGGCCGTCAAACGCGCTGACAGTTATGGCTGAGGTTTGTGAATGGCTGTAACAATACCATGCTCCACTGACGGAACACATGTCGTTCAACTTCTCCCCATTCCCTTCATCCCTCCCTCTCTCCTCCCTATCTTCCTCCCTATACCACTTACCAGTATAACAAGGTCACAAGCAATTATATCGGTCAAGCACGGCTGTGTTTAGTTCAACAATTAGATCGATTGTTTGGTCACAATAGTAGACCTCTAAAATTATGCACAATCACTGAATGACATCCCTGAAGGCGGTCGACGGCGCCGGTAATTTAGCGAGGCCCACTGACACGATTATGACGCGTAATTTGACAGCCGCTGGTGCCGACGTACAATGCGTGATATACGGCGCCATTGTTCTCCCACTGGCCGTCTAATGTGTGCGGTGAGTGTAGTGGGTGCCGCCGCGTGGTGCGAATGGATGGATAAATCACACAAATGTGCCCGTAGTACCTGCCGCTCCATGGTGCCGTGCCGTTTAACCGTAGCGACAACGTGTCGATCATAGCGACGTGCTCTTGGTTCATTCAAAATGATGACTAAACATGGGGCTGCAATAATGTATGCCCGCGCTAGTTTGCATCACTGTGATTTGTGGCTACACGGACAGCGGACGTGCCGGACTGGGTTTGGTCGTCGCACCGAGCCTGAGAACCGGCAGAAGAGGGACCACGTCTGCCGCGGAGTCACGATTCGGAGATTACATGTCGACGGTGGGCGTGCCGGGCGGCGCGCGCCGGCCGCCGTGATTTCTGTTACGGCCCAACAAACCCGGCAGTCAGCGCGCCGTGCCAGTGCAGGCGGGGATGTGCTGCGGCCGATCGCCGCGTGCCACCTCGCTGCGTGCCACCTCGCTGCGTGCCACCTCGCCGCGTGCCTCCTCGCCGAGTGCCTCCTCGCCACGTGCCACCTCACCGCGTGCCTGCACATGCCGGCACTCAGACGAGGTGTCGGCTCTCCGCCGGCGTGACTGCCTGGCGAGTCAACACGGAGCTGGTTCTGAATCCTCGTTACTGTATCGATAGCCGAGGGATGCCGGCAGGTGTGTTTACCGCGCCTCCTCAGACCCCTGTGTGTCGGATATGACGCCGTTAGCGGCTCATAGTCAGCTCACGGTTAGCTCACGGCCAGCTCACGGCCAGCTCACCGTCATCTCACCGCCATCTCACCGCCAGCTCACCGCCATCTCACCGCTAGCTCACCACCAGTAGCCTTTTTCATAAAGCTAATTTACAACGGTTGTAGGTTGTAGATTGTAAATTCGATTTTTCAACTGCA
>JARBER010107486.1:0-11273 GCA_030265075.1 Balanus glandula
CTCTCTCTCTCTCTCTCTCTCTCTCTCTCTCTCTCTCTCTCTCTCTCTCGCTCTCTCTCTCTCTCTCTCTCTCTCTCCCTCTCTCTCTCTCTCTCTCTCTCTCTCTCTCCCCCCTCTCCTCTCCTCCCCGTGTGCTGCACGCTGTGCTGTGTAGCCGGCCGTGCCTATCCGTTCCGGTGGCGGGCAGGGGCACAGCACGTCCGTTAACCTCCAGCCACGCCCTGTACATACCTGCAGACAGCGGCTGTAGCCTGTACAATATCGGCGACAGACAACTGTCACGAACTGCTGTGTCCTTCAACTGCGGCGGACGCCGTCTACCGCAGGATAATTAGACAAATATACCGCACCACGCCGGCCGGGGTCGTGGCCGGCGTGTGGCCGCACACACAGAGACAAAATATTCCGGTAAACGTGCTGCTGTGACAAAGGCGTGACGTGCCTTTGTTGTCAGATTATCGGAGTTGCGAGTTCGGACTGCTGTATGACGGGAAAATGTCTGTGATTGTGCATGTGCACTGGTATGCACGCGTATGCATGTCAGTGGATGTGGCATGGTTACAATGCGTCGATAAGTACTAAGTTGTTAAGTGATTCATACTTAGTTTCATTGTGTGTTCAAATCGCTCAACTGTGACGTAACACAGAAGCATCTAAGTTTCATTTCGCCTCTGAATCGCACCAACACATCGGTTGCACCAGCTGTTACTGTTGTTCGCATCCCTTAGTAGCCATTTTCCGGCATATCAATCCTTCATTTCGCCCCCATCGCCACTGTAACGCACACGCATCCGTCCATATGTCCAAGGTGCGGCCATCGATGTCACTGGGCGATCGTAGTTCTGCGCTATGTGAATACTGGGTATGTATGTGAATTGTGAATATACGCTGGCATATGAAATGAAACTATCAATGGCCATCCCCGTGATATGTGGTGTTGTCGGCAGACGAATTCATACATCCACCACACAAAACACATTGCAGCAGCGCCAGCACTCGTACATACCTGCGACACATAATCGCAGCAGTTTTGACTGGCACCCTAAAGAACCTTACTCCCACCGCCACAAGTCGCACAACGTCGTCTTCTTTTCTGCTGAAGTTGACACACACCGTTACTTTAACCCCGCCGTTTCACCGCAGAAACATTCCGTCTCGTCTCGCCGTTATTGACACTCTGATCGCCAACACCAGCCTGCCTGTAGTCAGCTCGGGGAGCGAGTATGATGTCAGCGCCGCCGCCCGAGATACCATCACTGACAGCGGGCACCGCCGACCGACTGGAGAGACGTTTATTGCAGATTAATATGACACAGCAGGCACTGACAACACGAATCTGCGTACTTCATCGGCTATCAATTCAGACGGCTCCACTCCACCGTCTAGTGGGTAAATATATTCGCTATATTGGGCTACATAATATGCGACATACAACAAACAGCTACCATTTGAGTCATTCGATGCCGCCGCCATTCAGCCCCCGGCAGCACCACACAACCAGTCCACCCTCCCACCCTTTCTGTATAGACACAATCGCAACTCACGATATAACAGCACAGGAATGGCTATCCACAACACATGCGGGTTCATGCGGACCAAACGCAAAGCTATGCCAGACACCGGGGCCGATGGCAATAAAACTGGCGACTCTAAAACCTAGCCGGCACGCGACACATTCAGCCCCTCGCGTTTCGTGCGGGAAACCTGCGCTAAATATTGGCCTAGCAGCCAGTCCGTTCGGTAAACACCCCTATAACGAGCCGGTCGATGGATGGACCGGTCTGCCGCGACGGATAATGAATTCCAGCAGGTCGTGAATAATTTGTCAGCCTTATGTCACCGTGTTTGACGTTGACAGTAGTCCGGCTGTTATACACTGCAGTCAGCCTGTGTCTGACACCGCCGGGAGCGGTGATAGCCTACCTCCAGTGACGTCAGAGTGAGTCGCGTACCCAGAGCGATTCCCACCCGAACAAACGAGCACTGAGCTAAACAACACTGACAGCACGACACAGATGTAGATTGAGAAGATTGATAAGACAGTGATCTGCAGGAAATTGAAGTGGCCACAGTGAGCTACGGAGAAATATGAGATGCTATCGCACGGGGCTGGGCCGCTGGCGGGTCGGCACTCAGCAGCTTTGACCAGCAAGCTCATTGGATATTGCGAAACAGCTAACCGGTCACAACCATGGGCATATTTTCGACACTGCAGCTGCTGCTCATGATCATGCAATACACATGTATACATTCCCCAAATCCCCTCACTGACGCCACGCACCTCATCTCGCATCACACACACACAACACCTGTCTGTCTACATATGGCGCCTGGGTCCGACGGGAACGTCCGAGTATTCGAGAACCTTCTCACTACACACACACACACTACACACCTTCTCCCGTCCGCCCACTCGGCGGCGGCCGCAGCCCTGTCTGGAATGTAACGTTACTGCCCGGTATGCCCGTGACACAAACTGGCCCCGGTTGTGGCTGGTAGATAGGAGGCGGACACCTGACAGCGGACAGCTGCTGGAACGTCCAGCACGCAGGGTTCTACACCGAGCAGCGATCAGGAGCGCCAGTCCCGCTCACGAGACAATAGCCGGAAAATTCGCCGGTGTTGAGAGACCGATATGAGGTGACAGTGAAGCCGTAGTGAGTCACCGCCCAGTGCCCAGTGGCCAGAACACCAACTGTGAACGGTCATCCTCCATCAGGACTAAAACGAGCCGGTGTGAAGCTCAGCACAGAATCGACCACACAATCCGCTGCTCAGACGAGACTACCGCTGCTGTATTAGCTCAGTCCCGGGCCTTACATCGCTTCTCAGTGAACTTCCCTGTCCTGGCGCTCAGTAAACCTCCTTGTCCTGGTGATTAGCCCATCTCTTTGTCCGGCCGCTCAGTAGACGGACCAGACCTCCCTGTCCCGCCGCTCAGTAGGCCCCCCTGTCCCAGTGATCAGCCCACCTCTCTGTCCGGCCGCTCAGTAGACCTCCCTGCCCGGTGACCATCCCACCTCCCTGTCCCGGTGATCCGCCCACCTCCCTGTCCGACCACTCAGTAGACCTCCCTGTCCCAGTGATCCGCCCACCTCCCTGCCCGGCCGTTCAGTAGACGGACTGAACGACCGAGTCGCGGTGCGGCACGGCGCGCAGCTTCATGGAGCCGTCGGCGCCGCACGAGTAGAGCCGGTGCTCGTCGTCGATGTGCAGCTGGGTGACACCGTGACCGGCGTTCTTGAAGAAGCCGCCGCGCGCGTGCTCGGCGGGGAACGAGAAGAAGGCGTCCCGCACCGTCAGCCCCCAGACCTGCCGGCACGGGCCGCACGGTGTCATAACGCACGCGGTCAGAGGTCAGAGGTCAGAGGTCAGAGGTCAGAGGTCAGAAGTCAGAGTTAGAGGTCAGAGGTCAGAGGTCAGAGGTCAGAGGTCAGAGGTCAGAGCAAAGAGTTCAAAGGTCAAAGGTCAGATGTCAGAGGTCAGAGGTCAGGCGCGTCAGCTGGGACGCTGATAGCCACGCCAGGCGAGCAGTGACAGACAGAACAACACTAACACAACAGCAGCCCGGCAGAGGCGGCTCGTCGTCAGACCAGTAGCCGCTCATCGGAAACACGGTCATCGATTACAAGCTGGATAATCATGCGCGGATCGGCCGGAATGTTACGTTATTTAGGGCTGGAATACTCCGTTATTTAGGGGCCAGAATGCTTCGTTATTTATAAAGGTTACCGAGGAATCGATGTATTTGTAAAAAGGGCAAGGCCATGAAACAATTGCGTTTGTGTTATTGTTAAAGCTTTCGCCAGTTTAATTTCAATTATATGATTGGACATGCCTTCACACTGGTATGCAGCAAAGAATGAAGCCAACTTGTATCGAAGCGTTAAGGTCATGCATATTTATAGAAATTTCACGTTGCGTTATAACCAAATGCATGATTAGCCATGCGAATGCATAACACCGTCTTATCGCCCTTACCATGCGCTCTCTACTTTGCACACACACATCGAGGATCTCAGAGCGTCTAACCTTGATGTCTCCCTCGTCACTGCCCGTGACAAAGTACTCCTCGGCGGGGTCCAGCGCCATGCACTTGATGGCGGCCTCGTGGGCGGCGAACCGGTGACGAACCTGACGCCGGCGCACGTCGAAGATGCACACACTGCCGCGCTTACCGCCCGAGATCAGCAGCTGAAACATAGGGGAACGGATCCGAGATCATCACACACTGCCGCGCTTACCGCCGGAGATCAGCAGCTGAAACATAGGGAAACGGATCCGAGATCATCACACACTGCCGCGCTTACCGCCCGAGATCAGCAGCTGAAACATAGGGGAATGGATCCGAGATCATCACACACTGCCGCGCTTACCGCCGGAGATCAGCAGCTGAAACACAGGGGAACAGACAGAGATCAGCAGCTGAAGCACAGGGAAACGGACAGAGATCAGCAGCTGAAACACAGGGAAACGGACCCGAGATCAGCAGCTGAAACATAGGGAAACGGATCCGAGATCAGCAGCTGAAACACAGGGAAACAGACCCGAGATCAGCAGCTGAAACACAGGTAACAGACCCAAGATCAGCAGCTGAAACACAGGTAACAGACCCGAGATCAGCAGCTGAAACACAGGGCAACAGACAGAGATCAGCAGCTGAAACACAGGGAAACGGACAGAGATCAGCAGCTGAAACACAGGGAAACGGATCCGAGATCAGCAGCTGAAACACAGGGAAACAGACCCGAGATCAGCAGCTGAAACACGGGAAAATAGACCCGAGCTCAGCAGCTGATAACAGGCCGGGAACAGACACTGGGATCAGCACACACTGCCTTATTTCTCGAGACCAGCAACGAGGACAGGGAACAGAGACCAGTGTAGCAGCTGACACACACAAAACATGGACGCTATCAAACTTCCAGCCCACCGGAAAGGACAACTATCATATAAACCCGACAAAAACTAACATCACGCAGCCGTTAAACTCACACATCCTACGATAAATTCTACTCCACCTCCAGTTTCGATCGCCCTCCACCCCAAGAGCAGCCTCCTGGCTCTGAGCGCTCTCTCATCTCTCTTCACCTGGTGCTGTGCCGAGTAGAGGAGTGTGGAGGCGCCCGACTCGTGGCAGCAGAACCCAGCCACCTGCGCCTTCCGCTGTGGCAGCAGCGTGTCCCAGAGACAGACGTTCTTGTTGTCGGCACTGAGGCCGGCCGTGGCGAGCAGGGAAGAGGAGCCGACGAACACGAAGTCGCTGCACACCTTGCTGTGACACTCCATCGCCTGGGAACGGGCGGGACTGTTATACCGGGCGAGGCGTGGTCACACAGCATAGCACAGCACGCCACGGCCGAGTAAGCAGGCACACCGAACGGGGTAGTCAACAATTCACGGCTGACAGAGCAACTCATCACTGAGTACTGACAAATTAACACATCACTGAGTACTGACACACTCATACCGGACAAAGTCTGGCATAAGCTCCGACGACGCTCATCACTCGAAATCATATTCATCGTATTTATTGACCGCATCCGCGGCTGTAATCCAGTGCAAGGCATAGCCGGATGTTTAGCAGAGCGACCCATATACCGACAACTTGAGCAATACATTGCTGTTTGTAAAATGGGAGGTGGTATTATAGACTGTAGTGTAGAGTTTGATATACCGGGCGTCATACCGGGCGTCATACCGGGCGTCTACCGCAAAATGGTACAAAGTATATAATGTATCCGTGTGATGTCGCGCCATGACCGAGTCTCACGGTGCACTCACGTAGAAGGGTCGTCCGTTGTGCGCCGTCAGGCTCATCTGCCAGAGACTGAGGTTGCCGTCGTTGTCGGCCACGCCGAACTTGTTACCCTGCGTGTTGAACCGCACTCGGTTCACCTGAAACACACCGCGGACGGACCAGGAGGCGTTACGGAGAGTCCGGCACACATCGCTTGGTCAGCAGAGTTCAGGGAGTGTCAATACACAGGACTCTGGCACACACTGAGTCTACACTTTACAAGCTTGATGATGACGATGGGGGGTTACGGCACATCTACTCTGATGGTCATACATATCAATACAAGTTTCCAAGTGAGCGAAACTGGTAAGGTCAGTATAGTGCAGTGTCATTAAGGTGACTCTGTCGATAATTCAGCACCAGTCCAGGTCCGACCTGCGGTGAATAGTGGCAGCACCACGACAGACCTGTCACTGACAACGCTACACCAAATCCAGTGCAACCTTACCGACACTACTGCAGTCCCCTCCGCCAAACGTCAGCACAGTAAACTTCCCGGATAGCCTATCCCCACACCTGCAGTGAGCCAGTCTCCCTGTACGCCCTGTACTCTCCGGGCGCCCTATAGTATCTACGCCCAATCAGAGGAGGCCTGTTAACTGGGCTGACTAGGCCAGGCCTGACCGGGGGAGGCCGGACCAGGGCAGGCCTGATCAGGGGAGGCCTGATCAGGGGAGGCCGGACCAGAGGAAGTTTGATCAGAGGAGACCTGTTCACTAGGCTGACCAGGGCAGGCCTGACCAGTGACCAGGGCAGGTCTGGTGACTGGACTGACCAGGACAGGCCTATGGACTGGGCTGACCAATACAGGTCTGGTGACCGGACTGACCTTGGCGTAGGTGCCGCTGGGTCGCGGCACGGCCACAGGGTTGTCGGCACCCCACTCCCGCACCGACACCGAGCCGTCGTGGGCCCCGGTGATGTCTGCAACACACACACACAGACACACAGAGAGCGGTCAGCAGAGTAACACGCAGACAGGCAGACAGACAGACAGACAGACAGACACACAGACACACAGACAGACAGACAGCGGTCAGCACGGCCACATGAGACATCAATGGCAATCAATCAATGGCAGAATTCGAGCACGGTCTGATGGCTATATTATTGAACCGTGATGATGTTCCCGTGATAATTACGGGCATGCGTCAGCACTTAATCCATCAACATAACACAGCCGACTTCAAAACATAGCAATTTTAATATAACATTTCAGACCAAGAGCAAACCACAGACAACACAGACACAGACAAACCACAGACAAGTCTTACAAATGTGTGTCCGTGTCTCTATCTCCGTGCCTGTGTCTGTGTGTCTGTGTCCGTGTCTGTGTGTCCGTGTCTGTGTGTCCGTGTCTGGGTGTTCGTGTCTGTGTGTCCGTGTCTGTGTGTCCGTGTCTGTGTCCGTGTCTGTGTGTCTGTGTCTGTGTGTCCGTGTCTGTGTGTCCGTGTCTGTGTATCTATGTCTATGAGTGTCCGTGTCTGTATCTCCGTGTCCGTGTCTGGGTGTCCGTGTCTGGGTGTCCGTGTCTGGGTGTCCGTGTCTGGGTGTCCGTGTCTGGGTGTCCGTGTCTGTGTGTCTGTATGTCCGGGGTACTCACAGACGGACATGGTCGGGTGGGCACACAGCCGGCGCACCCCCTCCACCTTGTGGCGCAGCATCTGAAACGGCGCCACACCGCGTCAGCTGACATGAGGAGGGGGCAGGAGGACGGGGGGAGGTCTGACCCCGGGGGTATCACCAGGACTCCGCCCAGGCCCGGCTCTGCTGAAGACAATCGGCCTGTATGACTTATTACGAGAATGGTATACTATATTAACAAAGGTCAGTACATTGCCTCATTTGGATGCAATCGGCTCTGCTAAATACCAATCCCTTGAATACATACACAGGTAGCAAAGATCGAGCAGTTATAGGAATGACGAGGAACATCCCCCACTGCCACAGAGCCAGGCGAAAGGCCGCCACAGCTGGCGCCACATCAGCTAGCTGACGCCACCCTCACTCCAGCCGTGGTACAGCTGGCAGGACGTCAGCGAACACCGGAGAGCACGTCTCCCGCTGGTGGGAGTCTTCCGTGCGCTACTGACGCTTTGATTGTATAAGTGATAACAATTAAAGCGAAGCACATTGCCCAGCACATCGCAAACAACACAATACCTATGAAACAGTGACCTGTGAGGAGCACATGCCCAATCCCGATGAGTAAAAGTGATGTAGCTATTATATCCAGAACAGATAAAAAATGACAACAAAAAGTTTAAAATTCACGAACTGCATGCGAACACACAACTGGTTGTAAAGAAAAATGGAATTGTTTGGCAAACGGAAGCATAACATAATGATATAAAAGCAATAATTACATTGCAGTGAAATACGCTGAAAACAGGGTTACAGTATTACAGACAAAAAAGATAACTAAATGCCCGCCTGCAGATGCAATGATTCAAGGAAGAAAAAGTTGCTGAGGTATGGAAAAGGAACAAAATAAAATTCCACCCATGCTATACATAGTCAGATGTATGTATAGCTCGTTGTGAACGATTGCTCAATAAATGCATGCAAAGCTCTCATCACGTACAGATTCTGAAACAAGCTGGTGCATCGTTCAAACAGCACGAGGCACTGTGACTAGGAGAAACTAACGACACTACAGCCACCTATAGAACGGAACTGGAACTACAGCTTCTCACCGGCTGCAGCAGGTGGCGACTGCGCTTCAGTACCACCCGGCAGAAGTGGGCGTTCTGTGAGCCCGGAAAGTTTAATCCTTTGAGCTGCGTTAGCGTGGTTAGGAGAGACACATAGCCAGCGTGAGTGGTGGAGTCGGGCCGGCGAGCCTTATTCTCACAGAGCGATTATATTGGTTAGCGGACTACTAACTACCGAGTTTCAAAAATCCAAACTATCATCAACCCACTACACACAAACCCAAAATTCAGATATCTTGTTATGCATTAGATGGATTGTCCATAAGCAGTACACGTGGTTAATACTGAATTACTAGTTCGGATATCTTGTTATATATTAAATGAACTGTTCAAAAGCAGCACACGTGGTTACTGAATTACTTAATGCAGAACATTGACAAGATAAAAATATAACATTTAAATTGTTTGATATATGGAAATGAGCCTTGACTTATAGCTATTAAATCGCAGAAACACGCGAAGATAGGAGCGAGAAACTCGTGCGGAAAGGAGAGGCGACGTAGCAATAGTAACTCCACGAGTCACGATATTTCAATAACTGTGAAATATAGGACTTTGTATTTGGTTTCATGCTGAAAAAAACTTTTCTCTGAATGTCCAGTAGGTATCTACTATAGCGTAGCATGCCAATAAAGGCATAACATATGCTATGCTATCTACTAAGAGGACAATTCTTCGGGCATCAATATAAACAAATATAAAAATAGGTAGCTAGAAAATTAACAGATGCATTGCACGATCGAAAACAGGTATGCTAGAAAATTATTTCTGAGCGTTTAAAGATCAAGATGACAATAGGACATACTGGGCCATTATTTCTCAAAAACCTAAGTTCAACATACGAAGCTGGGTGTGATAGATGGACTTCCGTCCCTTCTCGATAACAACGGAAATAATTACAAGTAATTAGTTTTAAAAATCCTGGCAATACTTCATACACATTGAAGAAAACCATACAAAGCAAAAGTAGGCAAACGCATTGGCGATTATGGTACGGATGCGTTGAGCTGTCATGGAACGGGAGATGAGCTTAATACTGGACAGCTTTAGACAAAACCAGGCCTCTTTGGAACGAAACAAAAGCCCACCTTGTGCCCCAGTTTCCCTCCCCACCACCAGCACGGCACGTGACGCCAACCCGTGCCTGGACTCCGGACAACCCACTCCGAACGGACACCCGAGCGTATTTCAAACACGCTACCGCCAGCACACCCCAACCAACTCAGAAAAACGCTCCAGACGGCAGGGACAAAGCAATTAGATGCCCGGGGGGGGGGGGGCTGCGCTAAAACGCAGCAGCTATGCATCTCCAGCGTGCACAGGCAGTGACGCCTCTAACAAGCGGGGAAGGGGGGGGAAGGGGGGAGCACACACAACACTCAGAGCGTGGAAACCTGCCACCTGCCTGCGTTCTACCGGCGCGGCCGCCCTGAAACAGACAGACGGCGGCTGAGCGGGGCGGGGAACAGGGGAGATCTCCAGCGAGCACGGAGAACCAGTCATATGGCACAGTGATAAAGCACAGCGATATAACACACTCATATAGCAATCATATAGCACAGTCAAACAACAGTCATACAACAATCACTCAGCACAGTCATACAACACAGTCAGAGAGCATGACTACATAGGGTGTGTTCCCATCGCGCCTCCAACCGCATCCAAGTTGCTCTAACTGCAACTACTCCTATTCTTTAGCACAGAGCAATTGCAGTTGAAGACGGTTGGAGCCAGTTGGATCCAGTTAGAGCTGTGACGGGAACAGGCCCATAGACAACCTAAGGCAGGGCTGTGATTTGGACAGTGGACACGTCGCTGAGAGAGTGCCGGGTGCGGAGACAAGTGAGCCGTCCGGCACCGCCCGGCGGTCTACAGGTACAGGTCACACCAGGTGAGAGGCGACTACAGTCTTCCGGGCGACACACGCTACATACACAGCCAGTGCGAGTGGCGCAGGTGCACCGATTGACGAGAACTAATGAACTGATCAACAAGAAACACACCATTACGACAGAGTGACAAGTCATGCTGTGAAAACATCATATAGAAAGTATGTGAGCCCCTCGCCCCGCGGATTTCGGAAGTTTTCGGTCAGTTTAATTGTTTTACGGCCACATTTCACAGCATGATTTCCACAGTTCCAGGAATCACGCAGAAGCGTTGATCTCAGTGCTGTCGTGCCGTCCAGTAGAGAGAGGATGGTGCCGCGGCAGGACCGGTCTCCGTTCGACCGGACAGATACGACGTCAGCAGTCTCAGGGACCGACCAACCGAACGACCACGACCGGCCGGTCACGACCCTCGGTAACTACTTGACAGTGGCATGGAACACCGACCGCCCGGCTCGGTACCGCTGGCTGCATACTCACCATAGCCGGCGCTCGGCCCGTCTGTGAGAAGGTGGGGCTCGGCTGTATACTCACCATAGCCGGCGCTCGGCCCGTCTGTGAGAAGGAGGGGCTCGGCACCGCTGGCTGTATACTCACCATAGCCGGCGCTCGGCCCGTCTGTGAGAAGGTGGGGCTCGGCACCAGGGAGCTGGCCGCCGAGCCGGGGCCGGAGTAGCCGGAGCCGCCCGGGCCCGGCCCCGGCAGCCCGGCCGAGCCAGCCTCGCTCGGCAGCTGTACCACCAGGTAGTTAGACGACGGCATGCTGTCCGGGTCCCTGCCACGGCAGCACACAGCCGTGTTAAAAGCGGCACCATGGACAACGCCACAACATGAACTACAATACCAGCAGCGAACACGCGCACAACGAGA
>JARBER010107597.1:0-11272 GCA_030265075.1 Balanus glandula
AATATGAATATTGTTGTGCCGTGTTATTCCGTATGAGTGTCTCTACATCACCAAGTCTGTTTCAATGTGCTGGCTCACGCGGTTTAAGTTACAGGCCGATAAATATCGCCCCTCCGCCAAAGGAAAAGCATTGTGACGTCAACCCTTGGCTCTCTACCAACCCTCTATGCGTCCTCGCCACTGCGGTGCTAGTGTCGCCTAGCGGGAACGGCTGCCGGGTGAAGCAGTTCGTTTATACCTTAACCTATACAGGGTGATATTGCACCCATATATGCCAATATTCGGCGCTCAGTAGACGGGCAGTGAAGATCGGTGCTGGTGGCACACTCTCTGACAGCGTGTCTGGTCACTCAGTCGGCAGGCAGTGAGTAGGATCTGATGGCAGTAGTACAGACTCTGACAGCGTGTCTCTGACCTCTCAGTCGGCAGGCAGTGAGGAGGATCTGATGGCGGTGGCCAACAGTGACATTGCCCAGCTGTGCGCGGAGCTGATTATACTGTGGCAGCAGTTTATGGAGCTGGCCGGCCGACGCGAGCAGGTCCGCCGCTCCCTGGCGCGACAGCACCACACGCTCAGGGTAGGTGGCAGCACCTGTACCGCACGCTGATGGTAGGTGGCAGCACTTGTACTGCACGCTGATGGTAGGTGTCAGCGATTCTGTACTGCACGCTCAGGCTAGGTGGCAGTACCTGTACCGTACTCTCTTGGGTGGAACCACATTGCAGGGTGAAACTACCGGAATGTTGGTAGAACCACTGGTCTGTGTGGTATGTATGTGGTTTTAAGGTTGCAGCATTACTATTAGAGCTGGTCAATAGTCATTTGTCACTCGTGCATCAAAACATCCATCCATCAGTTTGACATCATCCAACACCTGTTTACCGTTTTTCCAGCTTACCTAGCACCAAGTATGTTGGATCTTTTGTGAGTTCTATCTTCATGCATTACTAGTGTTAATAAATCACTTGTATTTGTATATTTATGTAGCCTGCTGTCTCAACGGTTACTTTCTAACCGTTTCCCTCTGAATACGTCAGTGATGGCCGACTTTGCCCCTGACATGACGTGTGCGCATTGGTCACAAACGATGTTGTCGACTATACACGACAACTGTGGTACACGTTCCAGGTAAAACGTTTCGCGGAGGCTTTCTTCACGATGGACAACCCGCGCTCGGCGGCGACGGGCTGTTTTGATAACGCTCCGCAGCGGTACATGGCGGTCACGGACGACGTCCGGAGGTCTCCTTATATGCAGGTCAGTCACCAGGAGGTCACCCTATCTCCAGGCCAGGAGCTGCCTTCTGGGATCACCTGTAACCCAGACTGACTAACTTCACCTTATTTCATTTCACCCCATCTCACCTCATCTCACCTAATCTCACCTCATCTCACCTCATCTCACCTCATCTCACCTCACCTCACCTCATCTCACCTCACCTCACCTCATCTCACATCAGCCTCATCTCGCCTCACCTCATCTCACTTGAACATTCAATTGGGGAAGTGCCATCCACTGTTGTGAATGAACTGTTGTAGTACAAGCAAGTCATCAATGAAAATGGCATGGAAGCTAGTACGCTTCAGATCGAGTAGTGATAGCACTTCATGTGGAATTTCGTTTTTAGAGATATTTTTGTATCATTATTATTTTATTTGTATTACATAACATTCAATGTGTATGCCACTGTCACCTGTCTCTGTAGTTCAGTGTGTGTGTGTGTGTGTGTGTGTCTGTGTGAGCCGCTTATATAGCTCAGTGTGTATGTATTATGTACGTCTGTACTCTGTGTCTGTGCGCCCTCAGAGCCTGCCGCCGCTGCCAGTGGAGTGTGCCGAGCTGGACGGCGACCCCAACACCACCCCGGTCATCTACGAGGACCAGTACCAGCACGTCAGCGAGTTCGTGCGCCGCCGACGCCAGGCCGGACGCACCACGCAGGGTGAGGACTCTGAGCAGGAGTCCTGTCCGCTCCAACTGAGTCCGTGAGCAGGAGTCCTGTCCGCTCCAACTGAGTCCAGGGTGGAATTCCTCGACTCCAGCAGTGTCCTGCCTGATTCAGATGTGTCGACTGTGGTGTTTTGCTACGCGTTATGCTTGCTTGTGATATTTTTTTTTAAGAGTTGCTGGGATGTCAGTGGTGAGATGGTTCGTTCTGCCATTGATAAATAAGTTAATAAGAAGAAGGTGATGCTTTGTCGAAGTGGAATGCTCGGTCCTATCCTAGAATATTGTTAAGATAAGTGTTGCTTTTGCGCCTTCTGATTGCTTATGTGCTTAATGAAATCAGCTGGAGTTGCAATGAAAAACTGGTTCACTAAGAGGCCACTAGTTCATACCAGTGGTAGACATATAGTTGATTCAGCTCTGGTGCCATAGAGCACAAAGCACTTAAATTTCCCAAACTTCTGAAGCCTGATGATGAAGTATGTGACTGTGACCGTTACCGTGACTGACGACAGTAACAGTAACAGTGACCGCGACTGACAGACAGTGACCGTGACTGTGACTGTTACCGTAACAGTAACAGTGACAGTGACCGTTACTGTGACAGTGACAGTGACCGTGGCTGTGACCATGACCGTCACTGTGACCTGCGTGTACCTTCCGCCGCAGTTGTTAACGACCCGCGCGCCATCACGGCCGCTCTGGTGGAGGAGCTGCGCACCACCACCACCCTGCCGGCGGCCGAACCTCGCTCCTCGCACCGCGGCCAGTCTATAGAGGTGCTGCAGAGGCTGCCTCCGACCGGCGCCGCCACCGCCTCCGCCGGGACAGACGCCGCCGCACCGGACACCGCGCGGTTCATGAGTCTGAACGGTCTGACGCTGGACGAGCAGGGGTCGTCCCCGCCGCCGCCGCAGCTGCTGGAGCAGCGGAAGGCGGACCGGCCTCCGGTGGTGGACGGACGGGTTGGAAGGGAGGCGCGGGGACCGCCGGTCGGAGGGGTGGAGGTGGGGACTTCTCCGCCGCCGGGAGGGACGGGTGAACCGTGGAGACTGCCGCCGGTGGGCGGTGGGACAGCGGGGACCGCCCCGGTGCCGCCGCCGCGCCGCGCGCCGCCGCCGGCCGGGGACGAGGCGGCCTCTGTCGGCGTCTCCTCACCAGAGCCCAAGTACTTCCTGAAGGAGAAGCTGAAGAACAGTATCCGGCTGGAGCTGCGGCTGCCGGTAGGCCCGCGCCAGCCGCGGCCGGAGCAGCCGGGCGACAGCGACGCGTCACTGCTGTCCTCTGTGACCGTCTACAGCGAGTCGGACACGTCGCTGGGTCGTCCGCGAGCCGGCAGTATCGGCTCGGCGCGGGTCTCATCCCGCCCGGCCGCTGAGGACACCTCGCTGCGCCACTCTCACAGCAGTCTGAGCATCCCGGAGGCGACGCGCGCGGCGGGCCGGCGGCGGGCGCGGGTCTCGCTGCCCGACCTGGCCGCCCCGGCGCTCACCAGTCTGGAGGTGGGGCTGTTCGGCGCGGCCGGACCGGCTCTGATGCAGGTGCAGCGGGGACGGATCGTGGCCCGGCAGTGGACTCCGGCCGACGCGGCGAACGGAGGGGATCCCGCGGACGCCACGGAGGGGACAGAGTCTGGGCGGAGCGAAGTGACGGGGCGGACTGAGACGGACCCGGCGGCCAGCTCTCAGCTGTCCGAGCTCAGCTCGAGCGAGAGCTCGGCGGGCGGCGACACGGCTCCGGCCGACGACAGCGCGACGCGAGCCCCCACGGATGACAGCGTGACCCGAGCCGTGACCGACGACAGCGTCACCCGACCCCCGACGGACGCCACGGACGCGGCGCTGACCCTGAGCGCCTCGGAGTCCGAGGCCACTGACACGCTGGCCGGGCCTGCCTCGGAGCCGGCCGTGTCCGCCCCGCCCGTCCCGCCGCCCCGGCTGACCAACGGAGCGGGCCGACCGCCGCGCGGGGCCGCTCTGAAGGCGCGTCTGGCGCGGCTCGGCAGACCACCCTCCTCCGTCCTGCCGCCGCGCCAGTTCCGGGACCCGCCCCGCGCCGGCACCGGCAGCGGCGCAGACTCGCTCTCCAAGAGCGCCAGTCTCCAGTTCGGGCCGAAGCCGGCGCGCGCCACCCCCCGCGGCGGCTCCAAGTCGGCCCGCTCCAGCGGGGAGTTCGACGGGGACTCGGTGTACGGCAGTCTGTCGGACATTGACGCCGCCAGCGCGGGCGGTAAGCAGAAGCGGCTCACACTGCGCATGCTCAGTGGAGCGCAGTCCATCGGCAGTCTGATGGCGCGGAAGGAGTCGAAAAAGAAGCGGCGCAGCGCACAGGAGACGGAGGACAGGTCAGTTCGAATTAACTCAAGCGCTCTCTGAGAATCAGTGGTACTTTTGAGTTCAGTACTTGGAAACGTTATGCAAGTCATCACCGAATGTCATAATTTAGAGCAGTTAACACATTATTTGGAGCCACATGTTTATTGCTACTAAAGCTTTCCTCCAAAACATGCTGAGTTATTTTACTCACTAACTCAACCGCTTGTGAGTGCAACTGCGGAATAAGAAGTACACCTAAACCGCGTAATTAGTTTTTACCCCAGTCTACCACTGCCTACCAGTACGAGTGTGTTCCGTACCGCTGCCGGTGTTGATTCTCACCGCGCCGCGCCGCGCTGTTGG
Organism: Balanus glandula; assembly: GCA_030265075.1. Classification (NCBI taxonomy): domain Eukaryota; kingdom Metazoa; phylum Arthropoda; class Thecostraca; order Balanomorpha; family Balanidae; genus Balanus; species Balanus glandula. The sequence continues at coordinate 4,627 of JARBER010107597.1, forward strand.
CCGCAGGTACCGCGTGTCGGCCGGTCCGCAGGGGTCTCCGTCCGCCACCGCCTGCACCGTGCTGGAGATGTTCAGCGACGGCTTCGGCACGCGGCTGGAGGACGAGGACGAGCCGGAGACGACCACCAGCGCGGCCAGCAGCCTCGACCAGCGACGGTCAGTACCAGCAGCCTCGACCAGCGACGGTCAGTACCAGCAGCCTCGACCAGAGACGGTCAGTACCAGCAGCCTCGACCAGAGACGGTCAGTGGCCAGCCTGGCAGCTGTTGGCCTCAGATATTGGGAATTACGTCCTGTGCCAAAGTCCTGTGTCAAATTCCTGTGCCAAAGTCCTGTGCCAAAGTCCTGTGCCAAATTCCTGTGTCAAAGTCATGTGACAAAGTCTTGTGCCAAAGTCCTGTGCCAAAGATGTATGTCATAGTTCTATGTCGCAAGTCTTTAGTCTGACTTTTCGTGTTTTACTTAATGTGACAAATACATGCCAATCAGTAACCAGGGGCGTGATCGGGTCTGAGGTCAAGTACACAAACGAAGGAGAAGGATGAAAAGTATCGCCGATATCGTAATGGTGATGGTAGCGACATATGTTTGGTATCTGCTATAACGTGACCATGCTACGCAATAATGCCAAGGCATTATCAAATCCTGATGGGCCGCTGCATTTTATGGTAGGCAATAAGGTGAGCTAGCAAGCGTAAACACGTCCGCTGCCGACCGATTATTGTGGCAAGCATTGCGTGATCTGCACTGTAACGTGTTATTTGGAGGTATCCTCGGCTAAAATGGATAATTGGTCAGCTCACAGATTCAGCTATGTTTTCGAAGTTTGTCACGCACCCTGAGATGAATGACATTGAAGTTTGACATTTCGGTTTTTTAGTCGGGATGCACACGGTTCGGATGAAATGGTTGGTTTGCTGGGAGCACGCCTTTATTTATGTACATTGTACAATGTATATATATGTCCTATCGTCATGCAATCAGTGAAATGTATGAGTACAGCGGAGCGGGCTGTACTTGTAAAGGGGATATATCATATTGTCTATGTTTTGTAATTCGGCGGTAAGCGGTTTCTCGTGAAAAAGCTATATTTGTAGGTTTTTTACCTTCGCTAGAATGATTTATTATTATTTGGTATGCTTTTATAGGTCATGCTCGCCGAGGCTTTGGCCTATAGTCAGTAGACACACGATTAACATGCGATCCTAACTTATCGCCGCGTCCATTGATAAACTGATCTGCCGACATAGAAAAGTGTCCCCCTGTCTCCACTCTGACTGTGTCTATGTGTGTGCCTCTGTCTCTGTTGTCTCCGTGTCCCCTCTGACTGTGTATGTGTGTGCCTCTGTCTCATCTGTTGTCTGTTGTCTCCCCTCTGACTGTGGCTGTGCCTCTGTTTCTTTTGTCTCCCCTCTGACTGTGACTATGTGTGTCTCTGTTTGTCTCTGTTCTCTTCACTCTGACTGTGTCTGTGTGTGTCTCTGTCTCTGCTGTCTCCGTCCGTTTCCTCTTGTTCTGACCAGCCCGACGCGTTCTCGTTCCAGCGGCCTTCCGCCGACTGGCGTTGGAAAGCCCGGCATCGGCGGCGGTACAGTCCGCTCCGCCTCCGTGCAGCCGCCGGGCCGTGACAGCCGGGACCCCCGCGGCGCCAGAGACGCCAGAGACGCGTCCAGGGACGGCCGGGACGGCAGGGACGGCAGGGAGGTCTCCTGCGACTGCTACTCGGCGCTGGACGGTGGCGACGCGGCGCTCCGCCAGCGGCTGGTGGCCGCCGTCGGGGAGCGGACCTTCCACTTCATCACCGCCAAGGAGCAGTTCAAGGACCAGCTGAAGGGCAGGTTCCCCGGCGTGTTGTACAGGTGAGCGGCGCGGTCCTGCGGTGGCGGCCCTGGTGGTAGGCAGTGGCGGCATGTTCAGGTGCTCAGGATGTGACGGGGAGCGCTGTGTTAACAATGAGTAACCACTGCCATCGTTGTGTCCTGCTGTGTCTTCCCGTGCTGCTCTTGGGTGTGCTATCATGTCAAATGGTCATGCAACTATGACCATTGATCATTGATGGTTTCCGATGCTGAGAACAGGCTGGTTCCAGTCCTGAGTTTCCTGCTCAAAAGAGTCCTGCATATGCTGGAGCATTGATAACAGTTGACTACTGTTATCTATGTTGGTCTACTGCTATCTATGGCTGGAAAAATCAAATCTCCGACAGCTGCGGTGTGTTGTTGATTTCATAATACTTCTTCCACTTTGCGTGTTTTTCAGCTCCGCTCGGTTAGGAGCTGTGTACAGAGCCTCGGGTTATGGTGTTGTTCTGACGTCACGCTGACGTCATGCAGTGTGGCTTAGTGCGGCTCGCGTGCTAGCACTAAGCGCAATGATGGCTCAGGCTATACATGTATGTATGTTTGTGTGATTTGACGGTCGGTTGATAGTCGTCACGGCCGCCTGGAAGCCATGGAGAATAATGGCACACAACGCGGGCCTAAACAATGGCAATCACTTTATGAAAATTCCTGTTTGCGAAGCATTACCCTGCCCATTTATACCGCCTCACGATGCTGGCTTCGTCTTTTCAAAACAAACCAGTCAGAAGTCACGTTGCCACTGCAGGCGACCCACTTGGTCACGTCGGCTGTTGTTAAGGGCGAGCGAACTGCCGCCTCTGGGGCCGTGGGTCCGTGGGAGTGTTAATTTGAGTGGCACATCGTGCCATCGCCGAACGTGTGCGCAGCGAATGCACGATTCTCGCCAACCAGCGGAAGTCCAAAATCACATACATATAAACAAACCGACCTGACTTAAGCTACTTATATTGTTGTATATTGTTATTGTTATTGTTGTATATTGTATATTGTTTTCAGAGGTTTATTACTTTCAAACTTCCGTATTAATGTGTGTTTTTTTTAAAGTTTTTAAATGCTGCGTCGTCTGGTTTCCGAGCACGCTTGGTGACATATATTCCTACATTACCATCTGAAACGCTCATAAATGCACTTCAGGCTTCTATGGTGCGAAAATGTTATGCGGAGCGGGTATATTGGTTGACTTTGAAGATGCACGCTCGGGAAAATACAATTAAGTTTAGTGTCCGCGTATCCATAGGAACAGAGTAGTACGCACTGCAGCTATTACTGTCGGTAATCAATTATTCCAGACTTTTTAGTTCAAAGCACAGCTAAGTGCTTTTCACATTGTTGAAAGAAACAAAGAATCTAAATCCCGGCCTGGTCTGGGATTAGGTGCTACGGGCTCGCCCTGCGATCCATTAGTGGTGTTATACCGGTTTAATGTGATGCAGTGGTGTTCCGGCGATTCGTGGTCCGCCCAGTCAGGGATAGCTCTTGTTCGTTTACTTCTCTATATTCACCACCCTTTTTACGTAAGAGCTTGTGATTATATAGTTATTTTACTCGTAGATTTCACAGATTCTCATATAGCCTAGAGGTCGTTTTTAGTCATTGACCCTTAGTTAATTGACTACCTTTCATCCCGTTTGGGCAGGATGTTCAAACCCTTTCACTTCCCTGGCCTGAACATCCTGGGCTTACCATTTTTTTTTGTGTTGGATCTCTAACGTTGGTTATCAATATATTGTCCCTAACCTTGTTGGTATCACTAGAAAACGAGCAGCTGAGCTGCTAAGCATGCCACATGAGCGCTGCTCTGTCCCACTGCCAGCCTGCAAACACAAATCATCGCCTTACCTCGCGGAACCATGCAGGTGTTGGCAGCCCTATTCCGACACCATTATTGCAATAATGTGATTCTAACTTACACGCTCTTTGTTACCATTTAAGTGCCGCCGTCAGCAATAACGTACGCCTTATGGTGACGGGTGTGAGTAGTTTTCGGAGCGAGTTTGACTGTGGTCCGAGTTTTCCGCGGCGGCTCCAGCCGGGATGGTAGCAGGACAGAGCTCGGTCAGTGGTGGAATTAACGCTGCGCCAGCCGCCGCCTGTGATTGTCTGTGAGACAGGGTAATCAGGACCGCCGGTATAATGGTATGTCCCAAGGGCACGGCCGCGCCCGGCAACCCAGGACAGAGCTCTGATTCGTCTGGTGCGAGAACACGGGTTCACTGTGTGATCACCCGTGTGATCACCCCGTGCGATCTCCCGTGTGATCACCCCGTGTGATCTCCCGTGTGATCACCCCCGTGTGATAACCCGTGTGATAACCCGTGTGATCTCCCGTGTGATCACCCCGTGTGATCACCCGTGTGATCCCCCCCGTGTGATCCCCCCCGTGTGATCTCCCGTGTGATCACCCCGTGTGATCACCCCGTGTGATCACCCCGTGTGATCACCCCGTGTGATCACCCGTGTGATCACCACGTGTGATCTCCCCGTGTGATCTCCCCGTGTGATCTCCCGTGTGATCTCCCCCGGTTGATAACCCGTGTGATCACCCCGTGTGATCCCCCGTGTGATCCCCCGTGTGATCACCCCGTGTGATCACCCGTGTGATCACCCCGTGTGATCTCCAGTGCCACCGAGGGTCACTGATAACAGCGCGTGGTCGGTCATTATTGTCCCGCTAATTGCAGAAGTCGGGGATACTTTATGTAGCGTATGCCTTCCCAGTCGCATTGCTGCACGGAAGATGTCGCGGTCGGCTTAGTCGGTATAATAGCGGTCAATGCACTGCGGGGGCGTCTGCCGTGACGTCGTTCGCTTTGCCAAAGATCTGTGATTGATCGGAGTGAAACATTCGGGTGACCTTTAAATTATTGATCAGTACCCTGTGTTCCTCATGTAGCGAACACTAAACATACCTGGTCAGAATATGTGAACGGTAGTCCTTTTTTGGACACGCTGTACCGTTGTCACGTGTTAAGCTATCAGTCTGGACCAGATGACAGCACCGATTTCCGTTCTGCTTTTGTCGCCGTTGACTACAGCGTTGACTTCGTACCCTTCCCCGCATGAGTGTCCTAGAATTGGAAATTCGGGCTGTAAAGCGACACACTGCAAGAAATAACATTCCATTGATTTCCGCCAATTCGAAGGGCTATTTCTAATCTTTTGCAGTTTTAATATTATTCTTCACTCCTTTATTTTTCTAGGTGAAAAACCGGAAAACGGATCATGTTTCGTTTAATAGCAAGATGTTTAATAGCCTTTGCCAACGTGCTGTTTAGTTTTCTGTGTAAATCCTTGGAAATGGCTCCTTTTAAGGTCCAATTTGCCACTCCTTTTGCTGATTTTCATTCGGACTTTTAACTCTGCACCCTGGCACTAAAGTAATCCTAGGACACTGCGACCCCGTCTCCTGGTAGTGACTACTCAACCGTCCCGCCAGTATCACCGGTGACTCCAGGGGGCTGACTGCAGCCTGTCCCCGTCTTCCGGCAGCGACTACCTGGGGGTGGTGACGTCACTGCCGTATTTCCTGATCCCGGACGAGTACCGCCTGTTCAGCTCGTCCGGCCTGCACCTGGTCATCTGCGTCCACGGCCTGGACGGCAACGCCGCCGACCTGAGGCTGGTGCGGACCTACCTGGAGATCGGCCTGCCAGGCGCCAACCTCGAGTTCATCATGTCCGAGAGGAACCAGGTGAGACGCTGAACCTGCCACCTCGAGTTTATCATGTTCGAGGGAAACCAGGTGAGACGCTGGACCTGCCACCTCGAGTTCATCATGTCCGAGAGGAACCAGGTGAGACGCTGAACCTGCCACCTCGAGTTCATCATGTCCCAGAGGAACCAGGTGAGACGCGACACTGCACTGGCTTCCTATTCGTGACCGTTACATTGACTTGTTCTGGTGCGTCAGCACTAGCTGACGTTTTGTGCGCGCTTGATAGGTTTGTTAGGCTTCTATCCCAAGCACTTAGTTTTCGGACAAATAAGTATGGTTTGAGTGGCCGACTGGCTAGAACAAAATGGGACAGGTCAGGACGAAAGTTATTTCTTGCAGCAACAAACTTGGATGTGTAAATTATCCTCATCTAAACTACTCAGCACATTTCTGTCGAATTTATATTCACTCCTCAGTCATATATCTGTCCCTACGATATATTTTTGCTAACTTATTAATTTTCAGTTTCATTCTATTACATAATGCATGCAGTTCGCTACGCCCCAAGCCTCATTAATTCAGTATAACTGTATAGTTATCTCGTGAATTATGATGTTTGTCTAATGATTATTGCTTACCCAAATCGTCCAGCCCCGTTCCGACGTCTGCTGTAGAGTTGGTTTAGTGTTTAATAGATTAGCCTGGCTGGTATTACGCCCTGCGGGGGGACCAGAAATACCTGCCTCCGCATCAGCTCTGACGTCATGACGGGAACTCACCGAGCATTAATGTCAGCCCGGTCTATTTGAAGATCCGCTATTTGCACTAACTTCATTCCGCCTGCCCTGGGTGTAACTTCCCGCTCGCGGCATTCGGTAATTGTCTCTGAATTAGTATCAAAATATACTCTTGAGTACTATTTCTGTAACATTAATTTGTCTTGGATACGTTTGACCAGATATGGGTTTTCGTCTGATTATTATTCAGAGATGCCGAAGCTGTTGATCAATGATCATGTGTGTCTGACATATCCCTCACCCCCTCACCCCTCACCCCTCACCCCTCACCCCTCACCCCTCACCCCTCACCCCTCACCCCTCACCCCTCACCCCTCACCCCTCACCCCTCA
>JARBER010107708.1:0-16285 GCA_030265075.1 Balanus glandula
TATACTTTTGCCTTTGTGTTATCTTATTGTCGTTTTTTGCACTTTTTGCACCTTTTGCACTTTTTGCATTTTATGCATGTTTTGCATTTTTTGCACTTTTAACACTTTTGTGCACTTCTTGCACTTTTAGTACGTTTTATTTTTTCATGACTTCGCCTGTAATTGGGGTTACCCGTCGGTGATATTATGAATAAATACAAATACAAATACAAAAACTTATTATCATACAAGAATGTATAGTGATAATGAAGAATCTGACACATAAAAGCGCAGCTCTTTATCAGACATGAGCATGGGTCTGAAAGTAGGATATATGATTAAAAAATGCGATATCTCATGATCTCAACAAAATATAATATTGGATCTATGAACAAATCAAATATATGAATCTAGAATCCAACGACAAATCACAACAGTGGATCTTGGTTACCAGTGGATCCCTCAATACAGTTTTGCAACAGATCTTGGATCTCACAAGATTCCATGATAAAACGATGAACATGGACATATTATCCCAACAAATATATTATCCAACATGCTCCGATTTATATATTATACCTAAATATAGTATTTCTTAACAAAATATAACTAAAGGCATTACCTCAATACCTCATGCTAGTTCAATTAACGATGTACCTACTGGCAAAAGTCAATTACTGAAAATATGGGCTTTGAAAACGCACCTAAGTATAATTGAGTAGGTATATCGGATCCTATTGAATCCCAATGCAAAAACAAATTGTATGTAATCTTAGATCCCGACGGATCCATCGAGAAATGTTGAAGACTGATCTATGATCTCAGTGGATCCATCGACAATTGTAAATGCAGTGTTTATTTCTGTTATGTCCGGCTGTGTCCGGTGGCCGCCCAGTGGTGGCGGCGGTCGGCGGAGCGGAGAGCCGGCCGGTGACCTGCGCCCGAGGTGCAGGCCGGTCACGTGGTCTGACCGACCTGTGACGAGGGCTGGCCGCGCCGCCCTCGCCAGACTGAGCCGGGGAGCCAGGCGGGTCGGGCGCGCTCCGTCTGAGATCCTTTTATCTGGAAATGGACTCTGATCCTTTGCTGGTATTCATTGGCGCCATAGTTGTTGGTATTTCGCTCGCTGATTCCAAGTTGTTCCCTCTCTCATAATATAATTGCCGTGGCTGAGTAATCTACTGGTATCGGTTCGGAGACAATCTGGTAAAGGACGGACTACATAGAGATGAATCTAGGGTCCCAGCGGATCTGGGATCCAGATGCCAGAAATCAGAACCCCGGGATCATTTTCGGGATCCAAGCACATGCCTGCACTTTATTCTGATGACATATAATCATGCAACATGAGTTTATTGCCATAAAAACATGAATCTCTTCAGTACCTTCCCTGCTAATGGTGATATGGCAATGTTCCGCTTACGAATCAAAACGCGCTTTCCGTGTTACGAGTAAGTGCTCCAGCCTCCATGTGATGCATGGTGTTGGTACCTAAAATCCCAACACTGGCATCTCAACTACGGGTCTTATACCTGTATCATGAAGCATACAATACAATACATAAGTAGCCAAGCAGTGAGTAGGCAAGAGTGGGAAGAACTGGGACACGAAATCAATAGTAACTTTGAAAAAATGTCCAATGTTAGGTAAGTGATACATGCAACTGAAGAAACCCTTGTAACACAGTAGCAATTGTAGTTGTAACAAGTAACACAGGTCTGGACTTGTCTGCACTTGTCTGCACTTGTCTGCACTTGTCATAGAATGATGCCGCTCCCATACCTGTCTAAGCGACTAGCTTCGGCGCATCCCAGCGCCTGACCATTATTCTAACATCCAACAAGTGCAAAAGCCGGCTGGAACAACACCGATAATACGGCAAAACAAGCTCCGCTTCTCAACAGCAATACAGATCTGCGCCATACCAGCTTCGGTCGGTCCCCTCTTGCTGTAGCGATGACTTCACGTTGGATCCCTGATTCGTTGTCACGTGAAAAGCTCTGCTGCTGTCGCTGGCAGCGTCCACCTCGTGGTCTTCCTAGCTCACTGTGCTGCTGTCGCAGTCGTGGGTGCAGTCGCCGGGTGACGCCTAAGTTCAGTTCTAGTATCATGTCACCTCACACACCACTTCAGTGCCGCGTTTCGGCGGAAAGGCACGATAGAAGAATCAGCGGGTGAATTGGTGTCACAATAGCAAGTTAATATCGTGATCAGTTAACCGCATCACCAATTCACCACATCACCAATTCACCTCACCACCAGTTCGCCACAGCACCAGTCGTGGTGAAGCTCTCATCACCACATCACACACTCACCACAGACTTCAAACTCCGCCAGCGCAGCGTCTACTTAGAGACAAACCTGTTGTCCACTCCACCAAGTATTGATATTCGGATGCACCTTTCTTTCACCACCCTGTTTATTAAGCCGCTCGCACAGCCGACACCAGCCATCCCGGTTGGCCCTCACCACCTTGTACTCGGATCTCCACGCCGTGTACTCGCGGTATGCCTCGGCATGAGCCGTCAGGTAGCGCACGTGGCTCGCCAGATCGCGCGGGTGGCTGTAGTCGTCCACGTGCAGGAACGACTTCGGCGGCGCCACCGCCTCGTAGTCCTCCTTCGGCGCGCCGTACACGATCGGCACCAGACTGTTGTTGAGCGCCAGGAAGAACTTCTCGGTGATGTAGTCGCGGCAGCGCGAGTTCTCCAGGGAGAGGTAGAAGCGGTAGTTGTCGGCGAGGTAGCGGTAGCAGGTGCGGGGGTCGGGTGGGGAGAGGAGCCCGCCCGGGGCTGAGCACTTCAGAGGGCCGCAGCGACCGAACACGTCCACGGCTATGTAGCTGCGCAGCTTCTGCAAGAGAGAAGTTCACCCGCTAGTCAGCTCACGGGTCTTGGTTCGACACGAATTGAATCGAGTAAAATCGTTCAATCAAACCTATTGAATCAACAAATAATTGATTCACCAGTCACCACCGGTAGGTAGGCTTTCTCATAAAGCTATTTTTACAGCGGTTGTAGGTTGCATGTTGTAAATTTGATTTTCAACTGTATTTTTGTGAATGATACGCGCGTCCTTCAATCTGTGTACGGTGTGTGGTCGACCACGGCCGGCCCGCACAATCGACCGCACACCGTACACCGACTGTGGGACGCGAGTATTTTCATACAGTTAAAAAATTGAATATACAACCTCCAACCGTTGTAAAAATACCTAAATGAGAAAGGCTGCAGACCTATTGATTCATAAATGTAAAAATGATCTACAGATAATTATACCGATGCTGTTCCTTATGTTCCTTATGCAATCATATACAATAGATATGAGTGTGAGTGTTTCGTTGGTTGATTTCATTCGTTTTAGTATCTCCTTGGATCCGTCACTCTGACCCCCCCCCCCCCCCCGAGAAGTCGACTTCACTGCCCTTTGGCTCCCGACTCCTGATAACGATTTCCATCGGTGCCCTGTTACACTGTAGTGTACAGTGTAACTTCAGCCGCAAAGCAAGTTTGTTTAATAAATTCGGTAAGTACTTTTAATTATCTAGCACATACCACTGCACCTCAAACATACACCACGCTTCGTCTGCCCGTGCGCAAACCAATCTACAGCTCAGTCAACCCAACAGGCTTATCGCCAGACGTAAGACGTCCTTTAGCCCATATAAGTAATATTGATTTTAACCTCCACCAGGGTCGTCGCCCAGCGGCTCACCTGAACAAACTGCTCCCGTTTGCCGGGTGTGTTGCAGTTGGAGACGACCCAGGGCAGCCGGTTCCTGGCAGGTGTCAGGGACGCCCAGGTGACCGGCGCCTGACCTCGGCTGACCTCTGCTGACCTCTGACGCTCCGACTCGGTCAGCGGTACCATCTTGAAGTAGGGCTGGTGGATGTCCGAATCTCGCCTGAGCAGACAGACAGGGACATTGATCAACAGTCTTGTATGTCGTGTATACTGTATGCACCGAAGCGGTGTTTTAGGTCATGTCATGTTACCTGACTTGACCTCACGCTGCCGTTGGCTCTGCCGCTAAGGAGATTGTTCCCATTTGTTGAACAGCTTAATACTCGTATCGGAATCCGGCCAACAGAAGCTCGACTGACACGCCAAACGTGCCGGCATGGCGGGCCGACCCCGACTACGAATGTGTGCATCGGTCTGCGGGCCAAACAATGCAATGGCTCGCCGCGCCGGCTATGCGTGGCCTTGCTCAATGCCCAGTGCCCTTCATCCCGATAGTTATAGCGTATGCTCCTGAATCTAATACACAGTCTCTCGCTGACACTGGCTGTGATCGTGTCTCTGCTCCTTGTCAGACGAGCTCGAAATGCTCTCTTGCAACTTTAACGTTATATTTGAATTGAGATAGCCATACTGATGACCTGGCTTCAAAATTAAGCAGGGCGGGAGTTGAAAAAACACGATGATCTAACAACAAAAAAGGAAGTTAAGTTTTGACATCAGAATAAGTAATAACCCCAAGTGTTAAAGTACTGAGACTTATTATTGATGACATTGTCTCTCTTAAGCAAATGTTAATGCAAGTAGATTTGTTTTAAACCTTGCAAATCATTGCGTGTTTCGTTTCTACATAGGTGGCCGAGGGAATAGTTTGTTTTATATGTGCCAGAATTGTGAAAATAATTGCAAACATGTTACTGCCGTGTATTTGGCAGCAGTGTTACCCACCATTACAATGTACCTACTACCTAGTACCTATGTATGACGTCAGCTCCAATAATGCAACTTGAATTTTATTGAACTGAGCCTCTAGGGAAAGATAAATGCAGCATTGGTGTTCTGCAGCAATTACTCCATATTACTATATACTTTTACCATACATTTAACTACTTTCAGAAAGGTGATAGTCAGGTAACACTCACCCAGAACTCACCCTGACCTCAACCTGACCTGAACCTGACCTGAACCTGACCTGAACCTGACCTGTCCCTGATCCGTCCCTGACCTGTCCCTGACCTGTCCCTGACCTCACCCTGACCTGACCTGACCTGACCTGCTCCTGACCTGACCTGACCTGACCTGACCTGACCTGACCTGACCCTGATCCTGACCCTGACCCTGACCCTGACCCTGACCCTGACCCTGACCCTGACCCTGATCCTGACCTGACCCTGACCCTGGCCCTGACCCTGACCCTGACCCTGACCCTGACCCTGACCGACCCTGACCCAGACCCTGACCCTGACCCTGACCCTGACCCTGACCCTGACCCTGACCCTGACGTGACCCTAACCTGCCCCTAACCTGACTGACCCTGACCTGACCCTATCCTAACCCTGACCTAACCCTGACCTAACCCTGACCTCATCCTGACCTGACCTGACCTGACCTCACACCAACCTGTACGTCATGGTGATGTTGAAGAGGCCTTGCGTCGCCTCTGTGAACTTGCCGCCCATGTTCGGCGGACTCTCCAGCATGTAGAACACCCAGAGTTGGTCAGCGCTGCGCCACGACGGCAGGTCAAAGTCGCTAAACTCGAAAGGGTGGAAGACGACGGCGTCAGCGCGCTGCAGGTGGCTGCGCCGGTTGGTCGTCACGCAGTTAGAGACCTGAGGACGGGGGAGGTGATGTTGAACTGCCGCAGAGGGAGGTGTGAGGTTGTTGGACGCCTGCCGAGGAAGCGATGAAGCTGGAGACGGCAGCGGAGAGCGTGGTTGCCGGTTGTAGTCACGTGATCTGTTCGGAAGGGACGGCATGGACACGTGGTCTATTCAGCGAGGGTGGAGTGGGCGACACGTGACCTGGCTAGCGTGGGTGGAAAAGGTCACGTGGTAATGACCCAGACCCGCTTACGATCTATTTATTGAGCCGTACACAGCTTAAATTGGTATTCACGTACAGAATCACGAATTACCATCCAAAACGTCCATAATCGATATGCATTGTTTTGTAACACGACATATAACGCTCCGGTGGTAATGGAACACTTAGCTAATTGTCTCATTTTAATTAAAATTAAACTTTCCACAAAGGAGTTGTGCTGTTTAGCTAATTGCCTGATTTGTAATTGAAAGTTAAGCTTTCCACAAAGGATTGTGTCTCGTGGCCCTAGATACGCTACTAAAAGGCCACTTACATATAAATAAGCACATGCCAAGTGACACAGTTTAATTTCCCAGCGGCCCGATGGGACAGTCACGACATCACTGGAGCGTCGCCATTCGCTTGGACACGGTAAATGTGAACGACAAACATGTTATGCAAGGTGTATTGCGGAACAGTATTTCAGAGGGTGTACTGTACCTCAATGCAAACGCATAATGTAACGCCATTACCTACCCATTGACCATTGCCTATTTGTAAGATATTGCTGAATGACAGATTGCCTATTTGTCAGATATTGCTGAATGACAGAGACATTGGGACATAAACAAAGAGATTCCAAAAATAACATGTATTTGTACTCCGGTTACATTCTCAAACACTTTTGACAACTGCACTGTCGCATATTTTGACTTAACTTCACCAATAGCCGACGTGCCTACGTTGCTATGCCAACTGCCAAGCCTACGCCGCCTCCGCCCACATACTCGTACGGCTGTGTGCTGCATCCACCACTGCAGATAGCCGATACCGTGGCCGATACGGCTGCGCGGAGCCGGCGGATAAACAGTAGAGGCCATGCTTTCGTTATCTGCCCCCACACTGAGCCTCACATGCGGGTGCAAAGGAGCGGAGTGGCAGACATTTTACTCACTTTGTGGTAGTTATGTCGACGTGGTGGGTGACTTGAGTGTCTAAAAAGTTGCAGACTGGCACGACAGAATGTAATATGTGTCAATATTGTCATTTGCGTACTTTGATTTTCGATTAAAGCACGCGTAATTAAAGCCACACAGTCTCGCACTGTCGGTTGAGGGGATTTTGTTCCATGGAGGTTTATCCAAACATATATAATAAAATAGATAATATTGACACTGAATACCATCTGTCGTGCAAATCTGCAACTTTTCTGACACACATGCCACCTGCCACCCGACCCAACAACCTCAAAGTGATTGATATAGCTGCCATCCCGCAGATTAGCACTAGCATCACGAACCTCAGTGTGGGGCAGCCTTTATTAGCTGATATCCTAAATCCTTACTTGTTGTTCCGTTATCCTTATATTATGAGCTGATTGTCCAGCCTTCTTAGCTGATTGTTCAGCTCTCTAAGCTGATTGTCCAGCCCTCTAAGCTGATTGTCCAGCCCTCTGAGCTGATTGTCCAGCCATCTGAGCTGATTGACCAGCCCTCTGAGCTGATTGTCCAGCCGTCTGAGCTGATTGTACAGCCCTCTAAGCTGATTGTCCAGCCGTCTGAGCTGATTGTCCAGCCGTCTGAGCTGATTGTCCAGCCGTCTGAGCTGATTGTTCAGCCCACTGAGCTGATTGTTCAGCCTTGTAAGCTAATTGTTCAGCCCTCTAAGCTGATTGCTAAGCCTCTGAGCTGATTGTCCAGCCGTCTGAGCTGATTGTACAGCCCTCTAAGCTGATTGTCTAGCCATCTAAGCTGATTGTTCAGCCTCTGAGCTGATTATCCAGCCCTCTGAGCTGATTGTTCAGCCCTCTGAGCTGATTCTTCAGCCCTCGCAGGAGGTTGGCTTACCGGACAGTGCTGGAACGGCTTTCTGCCGTAGCCGATGTTGAACTCGAGCGTGCCGAAGAACGGGGTCCAGAACAGAATCACCTTCTCCTGTAACGTGATGTTGATGTCTGGAGCTGGCTTGAACTGAAACAAAACAAGGTGGCAGGGAATGGTCAGTATTATCGCATTCAGCTTTCACACCCTGCACGATGCATTGCCTTCACCTTCAATTTTCCAATGTAAGACAGTACCTACTTTCAATATCCCCATGTAAATAGGAGTACCTAACATTATAATTGTATCGCAGTGTGATGAGCGGGAAGAGTTTTGCATACTTTCCAGGTATTTACAAAAGCAGGACATGTTTTTAATTCGTGAATAAATGTGAAGTTTCTGATCAAGCTCTGCTTCTCATATCCTTATCAAGCCGGGATAAGATGACCAATTGATCTCGGTGCAATGGGTCCCCAGTTGTAGTCGTTACTTTGTCGATAGTCCACGCAGCAACCTCATCCTAACTATGAAGGTCAGACACCAACAAGGCGTTGGGATCCGTAACCTTGCCATTGGCATGCTCCAAGCTGCCGTAGCACAGCACGACGCGGCATCACGAGCTGCAGGGTAGAGTTCTACACGGCTGCACTTTTCCACAGCCTACCCGCCCCACTGCACAGCCATGGCCCCACAGCCACAGCCGGGCCACAGCCGTGGCCAAAGGTGAACAGCCAGCCGTTGGCCACCCCGAGCGGATTTTCCAGAAAAATAATAGCACAACGAATGAAACACAAACACTCTGAAGTTATTGTTGTTGAGTTAAGTTAAGTAACTTCGTGGTTCAAGCGTCCAGACACACTTCTTAAGATAGTCATTTCGCAGATTTCGATAGATTGATGATTTTTTTAACGCATTTAGGCTGACCACAGTCACAGCCACAGCCACAGCCGGGATGTAGAGATTTTCTGGCCCCACCCCGCCCCGTTAGCCATAGGGTACGGCCAGCCATCGGGATAGCCGCCCCGTGTAGAACTCTACTGCAGGGCACCACTCTTATCTATCATAAAGCCTGGTGGTAGAAATATACGGATGTCGGAAGCGTCAAAGATGAGCAGCGGTCAAGCCGGCCGCACAGCGTTCATCAGTCGGCAAGGAAACTGACGAGACGGCTCACGTACCAAAACACCCGTTCTCCGAGACAGCTGCTCGTCGGTATACTGGACTACCAGTCCTGAAATGAAAGCCTACAAAATTCGTGTCTCCTGCTGCGACTTATCGACTGCGGACATTCTCTTGCAGGATGTCGCGCCGGCTTATCGGTTCTTCAGGGCTCAGAAGTGGTGCCAGGAGCATGTATCAAACTTCTGGACAAAAGGGCACATGGCCGGAAACAACCCTAATCTGAATTTGATTGGAGAGCTCTGTGAGTTATGCAACAGGAGCTCGACAAGGAGAAACCACACGCATCCGGCAGCTCGACAAGCGGACGCGGTCCAAAACTAGCCTGAAAATTATCAAAGGTCTTCAAGCATGCCACCGCGTTTCAGATGTTGCCTCCAGCACCGTCCTGAATACTCTTCTACCAATTTGAGAAAAGCTAGTTGCATTCTTATATGGAGCAGACTACAGTTCGTAAGGTGTTGTGGTGTCGACTCTAACCAGTCGGTACCAACCGGCCGGCTGCCGCCGCTGTCACCTTACACCGGACCGGAGCCGCTGTCGGAACAATGACCCGTCGTTCCCTCACACCGCAGCCGTGTTCATCTGCGCATCTCACATTGGTATCGGTACCAACCGATACTGGGATCTGGGCTCACAATCGGCACATGTGACCCCGGATCTAGGCACACAATGAAGCCGTGTCAGACGTTTCTGTCACGGTGCTGTATTAGATGTTTGTCTGCGTCAGAGTCCGTGCCGACGAGACAACGGAGCAATGTTCTTGTAGTCAGTCTCCCTCGTGCCGCCTCAACGTACGCACGTGTCTCAGTCTCTCCCCCACGCTCGCCACGTCTGCTCGTGTCTTCTCTGCCAGAATACATATATCTCTCCAACACCGCAGTGTCACTCAACTAGAACGGACTTTGGCACCCGGCAGTGTCATAGTATCAAAATTTTGGACTCACTCTATGGAAAATACCAGTTTTCACGATAAATTTTACAACTTGAGAATAACGTTTATAAGGCTGTAACACGCGCAGCGCAGGGATCGAGAAAGGCGAATCCCCCCACCCCGCCATGTCTTCCCAACAGATTACCTCAGCAAAACACGCATGGCGGCAATCGATAGCCAAGTAAATATCATCGACATAAAACCATTTGTAATGGTCTGGATTTATGTCAGAAGTGACGTCACAGGTCAGGTCAAAGGGAAAATATTTTTTTCGAGTTAAAGAACCATATTTCTCATTAAAAGCCTTGGATTATGACTGTTATCACCCAAAAGCCTCTAAAAGGGTATATGGTCCATCTCCCAGATAATCAAAAATGAAAATATAGTTTAAGTTCAAGATCATGGTCTGTTCACAAAAGGTCAATATTTTCAAAATATCAAAAAAAGTCATGCGACACATGTTTGATGGATTATTTTACTCGTATAATTCGACACAGTATTCCTTTTTCATCTTGATCATAAACAAGACCCTTAGGCGAAGTTAAGTCAAAAGCTGACATATTGGGACAAATTAAAAAACAGCTTCCATAATTAAAAGTAAAGGTTTGACTGAGTTTGCCTAATCAATACAATACTGGCATTTCATTCGTATATTGGCTAACAAAGTCCCAAAACATGATTTTCAAAAATGACGCCATCGGTCACTTATACCTACCTACTCAGGGAGCTATTTGACAGTTAAAAACAGAGATATTGCTTTGAAAATTAATTTGAGTATTGTCCATGCATAGTTCTCTCACACATATGTCATTTCTTAATACCGTGAAAAAAAAACATTTCAAAATTTGTTTGAAAAAAGTCAGATGTTTTACATTTTTAGCGGTCAAAGGTAAAAATTTTAAAATCAGAGACAGCCATAATTTACCAAATTACATTTTTATCTGTTAACGATCTGCTTGAAAATTGCTTTTTACGCGATTTCCTACGAATTTTCAGAGGCAATAACCATTTTTTCTATCAAAAGTGGCATGCCGTGACCTGTGAAGTAATTAAAAAGCCATTATCTCTAAAAGTTCTGCATTGATTTCATCGAAGTTTGTCGAAAAGGCGAAGAGCTTATGCAGCATAAGGAATAATAAGATTCACGTTGATACCTTCATCATTTAAGTTATTCACAAAATTTGGGAGGGAAGGATACACTTTACCCCCTACGCCACGCGAGTTAACCCGCGCCCCGCTGGTGTCTCCAGCCGAACGCGCTCCGCTGGGGAGGAGCATATATTGCCCCCTGGTTATCTCCAGAACCAATAACCGCAGCGCAACGCACAAGGCGGCGATTGAAAGCTCTCAATAAGCTGCGTTCATAGCATGCTTAACATTTTACGTAAAATGTCGTTTGTCAGGTCACAGTCAGGTCAACCGCAAAATAATTGATATTTTGTTTTGGGGTCAAACATTCCGTTCGAAGTGATAAATTAGTGCCAATACCGCACTGAGTGGTCTCAAAGGTATAACACATCTCTTGCTTTAAGCAAAATGGTAAATGTAAGCAAAGGTCAAGGTCAGGTCACCCAAGATCACTGTAGGCAGGACGTCCACGAAAGTCATGCAATACATGTAGAGCCCTTCATGGAATGGAAATGCCATATGGAAATGGAAATGGAATGGAAATGGGATGGAAATGGGAGAAACTTTGGGGATATCATGGAAATCGAATGGATTTTGATTGGAATGAGACTGACGATATCATTTTATAGCACTAAAAAAAGTTAAATATGCTGCATTTTGTGGAAATGAAATGGAAATGGGAGCCCTATTAAAAATGGATATGGAACGGAACGGATTTGCATCCGGCTGAATGGGATGGAATGGAATGGGAGCTGAAAACATGTCCCATGAAGGGCTCAACTGGCGGCCCTTTGGACTCGCACTTTTGACCCGCACAGGGGCACTTTTGAACCAGTCAGTTCCCTTCCGAACCAGCTGTCTCCCTTTCGACCCACGCGGTGGCTATTTCGACCCAGCCGGGGCCCGGGATACTGTACTAGACCGGGATAGGATACAATAACAAACCTTCACGTTCGAACTAGTCCACACAATACTCACCCTACAAAAGCACAAAGTCACGTCCTAGCAGTCTTTGGTCCTGTCATCTACCATCACAGCGGCCTTTTGTCTCCGTCACATTGGAACTCGTGTCACGAATACTCCGAATATCACGTGATACTGGGATCCTTGCGTCACGTTCGAGCCTGTGGGTCAAACAGGCACGCATTGTGTGACCCTGGACTGCATTGAGTGGTTCTGTTGGGCCACTGTGTTTGCCCGCGTCGATTTGCATTTGTTCACCGAGTGATTACATGTTTGGCTAGCGGCGCCAGAAAGAGACCGGTTTTGCCAAGAGCGTCACCGACTCTGTATGCCCTGCGCTACACGGCACGCCCGGCCTTCTGAATCCTGACGGTGCTGCCGGCCGTCGGCGCTGACACGACCCCCTCCCCTCCCCCCGCTCCCCGGGGCACGTGAGGGCGTGGAGCGACTATTCAGCGCCGCCGCGCTGGCGTGGCGGCTGGGGTGCGGGTGGGGCCGGCCGGGGAGGCTGCAGGCCGCCCCGCCCCGCACATCCGGGCTGACCCCGACACAGTGGCCGCCCATTACGGGGCTGCGGGCCGCCGGCCGCCGCAGTGTGGCAGGTGCGACGCTGGGAACAGGCTGCCGGCATCCTGTGACGCTGGGGACAGGCTGCCGGCAAGCTGTGACGCTGGGGCAGGTTGCCGGCCGGCCAAACACCCTGGGAGGGGGTCTGTGTCTCGGTGTGTTTGACAGTGCAGCAGACCTGTGACGCTGGGAACAGGCTGCGGCGGGGCGGCCACAAACCCTGCGAGTGGGTCTGTGTCTCGGTGTGTTTGACAGTACGGCAGGTTGGACGCTGGGGTCAGGCTGCCGGCCGGCTGCGTCTGTGTCTCGGTGTGTGTGACAGCAGGTGCGGGGGACGCGTGCGATGAGCGCCGGGACGCCGCCGTTCACCCGGAGTCGCCGATGAAGCGCTGGCGTGGCCCGGCCGGCGGTGGTGCCTGGGCTGCCGGTGGTGCCTGGCCTGCCGGCGGCGTCTGGGCGCTGACGCTGGCTGCCGTCGTCTCCAGCCAGGGGTTCGACACGCCGGTCATCGACATCCGACAAGGCGCTCTCACAGGGGTGAGTACTGAGTAGGGCAGAACGAGGCACGTTCTGTCAGTGGCGCTCTCACAGGGGTGAGTACTGAGTAGGGCAGAACGAGGCACGTCCTGTCAGTGGGGCTCTCACAGGGGTGAGTACTGAGTAGGGCAGATCGAGGCACGTTTTGTTAGTGGGGCTCTCACAGGGTTGAGTACTGAGTAGGGCAGAACGAGGCACGTTCTGTCAGTGGCGCTCTCACAGGGGTGAGTACTGAGTAGGGCAGATCGAGGAACGTTCTGTCAGTGGCGCTCTCACAGGGGTGAGTACTGAGTAGGGCAGATCGAGGCACGTTCTGTCAGTGGCGCTCTCACAGGGGTGAGTACTGAGTAGGGCAGATCGAGGCACGTTCTGTCAGAGGGGCTCTCACAGGGGTGAGTACTGAGTAGGGGAGAACGAGGCACGTTTTGTCAGTGGCGCTCTCCCAGGGGCGAGTACTGAGTAGGGCAGATTGAGGCACGTTCTGTCAGTGACGCTCTCACAGGGGTGAGTACTGAGTACCTACTGAGTAGGGCAGATCGAGGCACGTTTTGTCAGTGGGGTTTTCTGGTTAACTATCCCCTGCAGGCATAGTATTATTTCCTAACATATGTTCACTTTTGCATGTTGTAATCTGTCACTATCTAAACAAATGTCTTTGATCAGATTGGTTCAAATTTGATTCGCGTTATGTAATATGAATACAAACCAATCTCAGTTGGGACTTGTTGTTGCTTGTATTTGAGCGGTAGACATGAGCTGTTTTGCATTTGTAAGCAAGGACGATATTTTTTCGGTTGATTGATCCAAGTAAAACCAAAGCGACATCACCGACTCCACGCATCGGCCATAGTGCGTGGCGGCCTTTATGAAAGGCATCTGATCGGACGGCACCGGCCGACAAGTCGCCGAGAATAGAAATATAGCAGACCACCGTCCGCTGGTGGTGACTTGTCATTGTGACTGGCGGCTGCATATATTGCCCTTACCACCGTGCTTGTCCATTGTTTCTGTTTGCTAATGGACGCTCCTGCCTCTTTGCCGCCAGGTTCGCGAGTACGTGGAGTCGGCCCAAAGATCGGTGTACTCCTACAAAGGCATCCCTTATGCCATGCCACCCATCGGGTACCTTCGTTTTAAGGTAATACCATAATCTGTATGATACCAACCATCTTCTAAAAATTTAAAAATTTAAAATTTTGCCGACTCCGACTCCGGCTGACAGTTTTGGAGAGTGCATGGACAAAACATGTTTTAGGTGTATTTTTAGTGAACAATCGATGGCGATGACTAAAGAAATTATGTCATTTTGACTAAGCTTGGTTCGTTTCCCTCGCCAATGAATAATTTTAAATCGTGAGCCAGGTACCACGGAGAGTGAAAGAACTTTGTGATCTGTCATTGGGTATAGATACCAATTGCCACCAATTTAATTTAATTTCAGATACCGTAATTTCTTTGCAATGAAATAAGGATATCTAAAAGGCTAATTAGTGTATAAATATATATATATATATATATGAACCGTTTTATGCCAACTCAACCAATGGTGTTTACGGCATCCCCTCAGATTTTCATAAAATGATGCTTTAAGTGATATTTCATAGCCCTGAATCTGAAATTGTGGTCGAACAAGTTATCGGATTACGAGCGGCTTTCGGTGGTTTATTGGCAAAATCTGAGTATGAGCGGCCTAACATAACCCATCCCGGCCCGGCCCCTGGCAACGGAATTGAGAGCCTATACGTAATATCTTTGCAAGCTCATTTCCGATTGACAAGCGGCCTTCTTTGCTGTGCAGCCCTATCCAGCCTACCCTGTTCGAGACTACATAGTGACGATCCATGTGAGTGACTACCACTGCGCGTGACTACCACGACAGATCGACCAAGGGGTCACACCACCACATTTTTTTATTTTGATGACATTTTGGCTTCAGGGTCCTTTGGTGCCTTGAAGTTGATGGTAGTATCGCCAGATCTCTGAGGTCAACGGTTCTTGAGATATAGCGTCGGGCATTTTTGCGAGGTCACGTTGCAGGGTTATCTTTGGAGGCATGTAGCTCCAAAACTACCTAACATAATTAATCACATAGTCACATTTTCGTGACCGTGATGAACTGGGCAACATTGTGGTGGTTTTTAATTTTCAAAATTTTGATTTTTGTATTTATTATGACGTCATATATTTATGTTTTGTGCCTGTACCCCTTACCCTGTAAAACGTTCCATTTTTTGGGATTTATAACAAAGCTTTATTATTTATCATAAGATGAGAAAAAAATAAAAAAGTATTCTTTCTCGAAGTATTAAATTTATTCTTTTTGAAAAAAATACAATTTTTTGCCAATTTAACATTGTTAAGCATTTGCAGTAGAAATATCCCTACTGCAACTGTCGGTGGGTGTTGGTCGCATCGTCAGATCGCCCTGAAATGGATGGTGGCATTGTCAGAACTCTAAGGTCAACGGTTCTTGAAAGAAATATATCATCGGTCATTTTTGCGAGGTCACGTTGCAGAGTAATCTTTGGAGGCCTGTAGCTCCAAACCTACGTAAAATAATGTGTCATATAGGCACATTTATGTGATTGCAATGAACTGAGCAACATTTCGGTGATTTTTATTTTCTACATTTTGAATTTTGTATTTGCTTAAAAATGTAAAATTGGCAAAAAATGATATTTTTCAAAAACATAAAAAATATAATTAAAACAAAATATCTTGTTGTATTGTTTTATCTCAAGATAGATAATAAAGCTTTGTTTTAAATCCCCAAAAATGAAATTTGTTAAAGGGTAAGGGGTATAGGTAAAACAAATATAAATACATGACGTCATAATAAAAAAAAATCACAATTTCGAGAAAACTAAATGATAAAAAATGTTGCCCAGCTCATTGCAGTCACGAAAATGTGCCTATATGATGCATTATGTGGGTAGGTTTGGAGTTACAGGTCTCCAAAGATTACTCTGCAACGTGACCTCGCAAAAATGTCCGAGGCTATTTTTCAAGAACAGTTAACCTTAGAGATATGACAATGCCTCCATCGATTTCGGGGCGATCTGGCGATGGGCTCCTCCTTTAAGGAAATATTTGCGTCTTTGTATTTGAAACAATTGTCAAAAACAGCTTTTCGAACACCTGACTCCCATTTTAACAGATATATTGCTGTCAACTGTCAAGTGTAGTTGGAATAGCATTTTGGAGTCATTTGATAAGGAGACTAACCAATTATGGAAGGGTCGTTGGCTTGTATCCCACTTGGGTCACACACTGTTTCACGGGCGGTATCTAAGCTTGCTCTGTGACAGTGCTCGTCACGACTACGCGAGACAGTGTATGCCGTGTGTGTCGCAAGGACGCGCCGCGCGCGTGCTGTTTTTTTAACCTGCGAATCACTGGGGGGGGGGGGCCT
>JARBER010107709.1:963-11272 GCA_030265075.1 Balanus glandula
TGTGTGCAGTCCTTGTTGTTAGTTCCCTACGGAACGATCTTCGGTTGTAGCCTGTCGGCTTTTAACTTTGAGGGTTCCTGGTGTGTGCACTGTGTACTGTGTATATACTGTGTGGTGTGTACTGTGCAGTTAGTTCGTCCTGTTGCCTGTTGGTTCTCGCCGCACGACCAGACAGGTCGTTGCGTCCATAATTCCCCGTTGTCAGCATACCAGGAGGGGTCAGCACCAACGATACATCTGAATTATAACATAATCACAAACCTGTCTCCCATCTGACCCTCCCCCTGTGTCGGCGTGTCCACAGCTCAGAACCTGTCGTTCACGGCGTTCGACATGTCGGGCCAGGGTCGCTACCGTAACCTGTGGGAGCACTACTACCGCGACTGCGACGCCATCATCTACGTGGTGGACAGCAGCGACAAGCTGCGCATGGTGGTAGCCAAGGATGAGCTGGACGCGTTGCTGCAGCACCCCGACATCCGACACCGGCGCGTGCCGCTGCTCTTCTTCGCCAACAAGATGGACCTCAAGGAGGCCATGAGCTCGGTCAAGGTGACCATGATGCTGGGCCTGGAGAAGATGGAGAACAAGCAGTTCCACATCTGCGCCAGCAACGCCGTCACCGGGGAGGGTCTGAGTGACGGCATTGAGTGGCTGACGCAGCAGCTGAAGGAGGTCAAGACTAAGTGAGGCGCGCCGGTGTCCGCTGTGGGGTGAGGAGGCTCGGCGGCTCGGTGGGGCTCGGTAGCTCGGTGGGGCTCGTTCCGTGGAGTGTCGCGAGGTAGACCTCCACGGACGGGTGAACTGACGGGTGCTCAGTGTCGACGGTCCGAGCCGAGGGCGACCGAGTGGTGGCAGCGTCTCCGGGAGAGGTGCCGGGTGTTTCTCAGACCGCTGTGATGTACTGGTCGTGTGTGGGGCGGACGCGCGGTGCCTGTACTCTGCACATACCGCGGATCTCAGACCGCTGTGATGTACTGGTCGTATGTGGGACGGACGCGCGGTGCCAGTCTGTACAGGACGCTGTGTGGCGACATGTCTACAGATTGTGCGCCGAAATAATGCCAGCGACGGCAGAAAAGCGTGCCTTTCTATTTTGCAGGTCAGTCCTAAGTGTTGTTTACTGGTGTAGCCCTCGCACAGCACAGCCGGTGAAATGGCAAACTCAAGATCTCGTGTTTCTAGTCGACATTGGGGCACAACGTCAGGCAGATAAGGCCCCAAACTGCAGAGCTTATGTTTTTACTCATATCTAGTCAATTGTGTGGGGCACGGCACAGCGTATGTTGTTTCGTTATACTGTCACGTCGTTGAGCCGTGTAGTTCTTGGTCTGCAGCAATTCACCGAGTCACGGTGAGGGGTTCTACTCGTCTCTGTTCTCTGTCGTCAGTCCACTGATGAACGTGCCTCTGTGCTGACGGCCAGGGGGTCCGATACCCGGCCCGTGTCTGGGAACAGCCAGATAAGACCCATCACACGAATGGTTTGTTCTTGGTAATCTACTTGATGTTTGTTCTTGGTAATCCACTTGATGTTTGCTCGTTTCGGGATATCTTATTCGGTGGGTGTTATGATTTAGGTTGTGGGATACGTTTGACGTCACTGCCCATTTATTATTGCTCGTCGGTTCTTTCTCTTATTTTCTTTATGTTCTGTTTTTCCACCGCTACAGGGAGTTGCCGCCCTCACCCATGCCAGTGGAATAGTGTCCACTGTCCATTATCCGTCCAAGTGAGCCGTATTCCGTCCGAACGCTGCCGGTGACTGCGCGCCGTATGTTGGTGTGCGTGTGTGTGCGTGCCATTAGCGCCGTGTCAGCGTTACTCGGCTGGGCAGACAGCCTCTGTCTGCCGGATTGTCACCGGGCGGGCTGCCGGAGCTGGCGGTGCCCTGTTTGAAAGGTGTGCTGAGTTGGCGGTTTGTCGGTCCGGCTGGATTGCCGGTCGGCGGGGCGGCAGGTGGGTCTGTCCGAGCTGGTCGGGTCACAGCGGTGACCCGGCCGCGGAGCGAGGGACCCTGCTGCTGGCGGGGTTCGCTCCTGCTGTCTCGGTGTGATTGGGAGTGCTGATGGCTCAGGATGTATTCAGCCTTGCAGGAAAATGGCAATACACCATTAAGGAGATAATGTTTCTGTCTTCGGCCTTGAAGGCTGTGTGAGCAGGTTTGTAGGCTATGACAATACACTGAGCGATCGCTTCGGTCAGCAAAAAGACCTGCAATATGCGACGATGGTCATCAGAAACAATGTGTTTCTGAAACAGATGAAACAACATTGTTACAGATGAAACAATGTGTATTATATACCTTAAGCGTAAGAACGAAAAGCTCATGCATTAGGTACCCGTTGCATTGGTGTAAACAAGCGTCAAGCATCGACCTGTCTGCCGATCTCAAAGGCCAAAGGGCAAAGCATCCATATTCCATACCATATCTAATTCGACTTGTAATGTATTTATTACGAGCGAGCTCGAAACGCTCGCTTGTCCATATGTAGTTTATGGGAACAATCTGAGTATGAGCGGCCCAATCCGGTCCGGCCCCTGGCGACGGTTTTGAGAGCCAAATATCTTTGCGACCTCACTTCCGATTGATAAGCGGTCTTCTTTGCTGGGCAGCCACATCCAACTTACCCTGTTCCAGACTATTGAAGATCCATGTGGGTGACTACCACTGCGCGTTGCACGTGCCGCGTAAAGGGTGTTGAAAAGCAGTTTTTAGCAAGAACTCCACAACGGCTGGGCCGATTGTGTTCCAATTTGGTGTGTGGTGTTAGGCACATCTTAGGTACGACTTTTCCTCAAGTCAGGGCCCAGTGGTGGGGTGATTCTGCACGTGCTCACGTGCACACCCCTATTCTATATCTCAGGGACGGCTGGGCCGATTGCATTCTAATTTAGTGTGTGGATAGGGACCTCTCAGCAGACACGTTTCCAGAAGTCCAGGATGAGGTACCTCTGCACGTGCGCACGTGCACACCCTTATTGTATATCTCAGGAACGATTGAGCCGATTGTGCTCAAAGTTGGTGTGTATTTAGGGACACATAATATGCCACTTTTCCATAACTCATGGGTAGGTTGACTCGAAACATGCGCATGTGCACACCCCTATTCTATATCCCAGAAACGGCTGAGCCGTTTGTGTTCAAATTTTATATCTGAATAGGAACCTCTCACCTAATGCTTTTCCAAAAGTTAGAGGTGGTGTGCCTTGGCACGTCCGCATCCCGCTTAGGAACGGCTGAGCCGATTGTGTTCAAAGTTTGTGTTTGGTTAGAGATAAGTGAAACGACACTTCCAAAAGTCAGTGGTGGTGTACCGCCGCACTTTCGTACTATTTTTATATCAAAAAAATACTTACCACATTGTGTTAAAATTCAACATAAATTTCGTTCGCGCTCGCTCGTTCATTTCCAACACGGCGTTTTATAGGTAATATCGTATGGGTGATCGATAATCAAAATATATCTACACTAAATTCATCTATGTATTGCACGTCAACTGTTAATATTTTGATCGTTTTTTTGTTGTTGTTTTACATTGAATTGTAGCAAAATACCGCAGGCCCTTTTAGACCAACACGATTCTCGCAGGATTCGCCTGTAGCTCATATAGTTGTATTTCCATCATTTCAAAGTGCGTTCGCAACATTCATCACACTGTAACAAGTCATACATCCTTAAAGCGACGCGAATATCTATAGCTCCACCTTACTATATTTGGAGGAGAATTCGGCACGGCCAGTGCACACTAATGGCGCAGCACAGGCAGCGCCGGCACCGGCACGCCGAGCTTGGGGACGACGGGAGCGCGGATAACAGGCGCCTGAGCCGCCACCGGGGCCTCATCGCTGAACGGATACGGGATCGCCTGGCACGGCGGGCTGATGTTGGCCGGATAGTCGCACGCCTTGGCGGCCGGGTTGTACTCCAGACCTGGCTGGCACTTCTCCTCCCAGGCGACGCCGTAGCTGCACTGGAAGTACCGGCCGCAGTCGTACGGGTCAGGGTACAGACCGAAATCGGTGGGGCAGTCGAAATACGGCGATGGCGTCGGCCCCTGTGCGGCCGGCTGGCTCTTGAGCTGCTCGTGGCTCTGCTCGCGTGACTGCTGCTCCGCGGGCTGAGGCCCGGCCGCCGTCGGGTACGGAATCGCCTGGCACGGCGGGTCGATGTTGACCGGCCAGTCGCACGTGGAGGTGGCCGGGTTGAATTGGAGCCCTGGCTGGCAGTGCTGCTCGAATGCGAAGCCCTCGTTACACTGGAAGTAGCAGGTGCAGTCGTACTGGTCGGGGAACAAGCCGAATTGTGTGGGGCAGTCGAACCATGGCGAGGGAGTCGGCGTCGGCTCCTGTGGTGCCAGCTCCTTCTGCTCCTTCGGCTCCTGCTGTTCCTGCACCTTCGGCTCCTGCTGCTCCTGCGCCTTCGGCTCCTGCTGCTTCAGCTGGTCCTGCGTCTTGGGCTCAATGAAGGTGCGGAGGACGTGCGGGTGCGGAGGCGCGGCTTGCCGCTGGTGGCGCTGCAGGAAGTGGCGCACTGCGTCCAGCTGGCGCAGGTGGGCGGCGCCCGACACCGCCACGGCGGCACACAGCAGCAGCAGCAGCGAGCGGCACTGCATGGTGAGGCGGGGGCCGAGCGGGACAGACTGCGGCGAGCGGAGAGCGCCGCTCTGTCCGACTTAAAGTACTCTGGACTTATCTCGAGCCGGGTCCGATGGGACAGGTATCCATGCCGTATCGTATGATAATGATAAGAGGCGTCAGCACGTACTTGGCGAGATATGACGGGAATTTGCGCTCTCTAGGTCCGTGGTCTTGACACTTAGCAGTCCATTAGTGGTGAACCACCCTTTCACAAGGCAACTTTGTATTATTGTATCGACCGGCGTGATTCAGCGTCGAGGTTTCCGTTACCTGCGTCACGACTTGTTCAGTGTCCATGAACATTGATAACGGTGTCATTGAGTCATTATTTACTGTCACTGTCATCGTTCTTGGAGTGACACTATGACGGAATACATTTTGCTGTGACATGCTGCACCGTAGAATATCGAGTTTAATCTACTTTGTGATTATCAGTGGCTCATTATTGTGATCATCAGTACGATTCCTCGCTCCGTCCATCACATAGAACATTTCGCTCCTGACCGGGGTGATATTTTCTCACGGACCCTTCGTTTGATATTATACGAATTTACAACTATCTTGTTTTAACATTTAGCTACCCTCAAAATTAGAAAAATATCAAACCATTTTTTCGGTTAAAAGGTCGTACTAAGTCCTCGGCTTCGGCGAGTAGTCTCAGGAATCTTAAAACGACTAAACGATTTCGTCAATGTACACAAAGCGATGGGTATTTAAAAAGTATATTTTCTTGGAATATCAATAACATTCATAATCGTGCAAAAACGAAAATGCGCATATCAAAAACGAACATTGGTCATGCTACCGACGATCACAGCACTTTCAAACAGCCTTCCATCACTTCCCTGGCTAGCCATACAGATTGCGAGGCATGTCCTGGCGTTACTTTACCAACACTTATCTGTTACTTGGAATCGAGTTTCCAATACTAGACGCCACTTACGCCGTCGTTTCGCCCTCGTCATCCGAGCGACAGGGCCGGCCCTGTCCGTCAGTGACCAAACCACGCGTCGCCTCAATCAGGTCACCATATCCCTCGCTGAGGCTGCCGCTGCTGGGACAACCTCGACCTCACACATCACAGGTCATAGGTCACACGTCACGCGTCACACGTCACGCGTCACACGTCACAGGTAGGCCTGCCAGCCGCTGAAGAGCCGGCACAGGTTGTCGGGGTCGCGCGCCTGCTGGATGAGGTGGCTGACCTGGGCGGCGCACGTCATCACCTGACCCAGCTCCTGGCCCCGCAGCTTCTCGGCCAGCCGCGCCAGCGCGCGCTCCGCCTGCCGGTTGTCGCCGTCGGCGCGGCCGCCGCTCGGCCGGTCGACGCTGCGCTGCTGCAGCCGGTTGACCTTGTCGGCCGTTAGCGTCCAGGCGTACAGCGGGTCGTCGAGCAGGACGCGCACGATGGTCAGCACCACCTGGTGGCTCTCCCGCAGCACGGTCAGGGTGCGCTCGCAGGCGCGCCGGAAGCGACCCTCCACGCCGGCCACACCCATGCCGTCGACGAGGTCGCGCGTCAGGCGGAACGGCACCGTCTCCGGCGTGGGCAGCAGGCGGCCCGTCTCGAAGGCCACGCCCAGGTCGATGTGCACGACCTCGGCCGTCGCCTGGTCGATCAGGATGTTGCTGACGTGCCGGTCTCCGAGGCCGAGCACGTAGCCGGAGATGGAGGAGGCGGCCACGCTGTTGGTGTACGCCACGCGCCGCTCGTACCACGCGCACGGGTCCGGGAAGCGCTCGAAGAAGAAGTGGCGCAGCACGGGCTTCAGACGGCGGCACACGTCGGCGAACGCGCGACGCTTGTGGTCGGCGGACTTCTTGGCGACGGCGGTCATGGCGCGGCGCGCCTCGTGCGGCGACATGTCCTTGGGCTGGTAGCGCGCGTGTGCGCCGCCGCGGCCGCCGTCCGTCAGGTACTCGGCCAGCGGCTGCGTGTCGACGCACCACTCGATCAGGCCCGAGCGCTGCGACAGCGGCACCACCTTGTAGGTGCGGATGGTGAGCGGCGGCTGGTCGGCGGCGGCCTTCTCCGCCAGCAGCAGGTTCAGCACGGAGAACACCTGCTGCATCACAGCGTCCTGCCGCAGGTCGTCGCGCCCCTTGAGCAGCTGCGGACGCCAGCGGCCGTCGCTGCCGAGGCAGCGCAGCTTCTTGGGCGCGTTGACGCCACCGACCATGGCGTACTTGTCGTCCCAGCGGAGAACGCTCGGCGCCCCGGAGTAGTCGCCGTCGGGGCGGACCGACAGCGGCTCGGTCTGCAGAGCCACGTGCGGCAGCTCGCCGAGCTTCGGCAGCTTGCAGCCGGACGGCACGCGGCCCGTGCTGCTGGAGCCGCGGTGCTGGTGGTAGGCCAGCTCCACCAGCGCCGCGCTGGCCGCCTCCAGCTGGCGCACCGGCTCGGCCAGCGCCGGCTTCCCCCGCAGCCGCTTCACCAGCCGCGTGGCCGCCGCCGTCCGCTGCTCGCCGGCCGGGTCGGTCGCCGGCGCCGCGCCCACGTCCGCGTGCGCGTTCTTGAGCGCCAGCAGGACGGGGAGCGTGTGGTGGGGATGTTCGGCGGCGCAGCGCTCCAGCAGCTCCTCCAGCAGCTGGGCGGAGGCCGGCAGCCAGCCCGGCCGGCCCAGCCGCGCCGCCAGCTGGTACAGCAGCGGCACCAGCTTGAAGGCGGGCAGCTGCGGCGCGGCCGGCCGCAGCAGCTCGCACACCTGGCCTGAGGTGTCGGCCAGCCACAGCGCCACCAGCCGGTAGATGAGCAGGTCGCGACGCTGGCCCAGCTGCAGGCAGCGCAGGTAACTGGCCACCGCCTGGCGCTGGAAGGCCGCCCGGTCGTCCTCCGCCTGACTCAGCTCCGCCTCGTCTAGCTCGGCCGAGCGCGATAGGTTCATGTGCTGCCGAGCGAAATCCTTCCGGTCCATCTCGGATCCGGCGGCGGCCGCGCGCTGCCGAAACTGCGCCGCCTCCTCGCGCATGCGCGCCGCCTCGTCTCGCTTCTCGGCGAAGTCGGACGAGGTGACCAGCTCATCGACGCGCTGGAACTGGGCGTTAGCGTACTGGCCGGCCAGGTAGTGCGCCTCCAGCAGCGCTCGCTCCGAGTCAGCGCCTGGGGATCGAACGGGGAAACCGGTCCAGACAACCGTACCGACCAGATCTCGAATTTTCACATGATACTGTATAATGGTATGAGTTGGCATATGACACCGGCACAAAGTGCGTGGTTGGCTAAATTATTTTATAAAATTATTTAAGAAAATTATTTTGCTAACAAGGCGGAGTTTGAAGCGGTCAGTTTGGAATGAGAACGCAATAAAGTTGTCGCTTTTCAAGACTAATACCCGTCTAAATTCAACCTCCGAGGGCACAAAGTTTAGCAGCGCCCCAAATGTATCACACAGCAAACACATATGATGCAACAGTTACACACAGTAGTCAATTGTTCGTGTCTGACAAGTCAGACATTATTCAGTTATATCAGACACTATAGAAATAATGCAGACAATTTAGGGCTAACACCAGTCTCAGCCACTTACCGTCGGTCATCTGCTCGAGCTGCTCGATGGCAGGCGCCAGGTGCTGCTCGAGGATGGCCTGCGGGCCCTCGCGGTGCACCTCCGACAGCCAGCCGGCGTACAGCACCTTCAGCTGCGCCAGCTGCAGGCGGCGCGCGCCCGGCTGCGGCTCGCCGGCAGACTCCTCCAGCAGGCCGCGGCAGCGCCACAGCGCCTCCTCGGCGTCCCCGCGCGCCCAGCTGTTCTCGGCGCGGCAGCGGACCGCTGCCAGACAGCCGGTCGGCAGCTGAGCGGCCGCCCGCTCCGCCGCCGCCAGCCGGCCTGCTGCGCGCGCCGCCTCGCTGAGGCGCAGCAGCGTGAGCTGGCGCAGCTGGTGCGCCTCCTGCAGCGCCGGCTGCCGCTCGCCCAGCACGGCCAGCAGCGCCGCGCCGAACGCCAGCTGCGGCTCCTGCAGGCGGAACGACAGCGCCGGCGCCGGCGCGTCCCGCCAGCGGCCGCACAGAGCACTCAGCTCGACCGTCGAGCCGCCAGCGGCCTGACACAGCTGGTCGGCGCGCCACAGCAGCCGCAGCCGGCTCAGACAGAGACCGGCCGCGTGTGTGGTGGGCGCCGCCGGGCCGGCCAGCGCTGAGAGGGCGGCGGCGCGTCCCTGCTGCACCGCCTCGGCCGCCGCCGCCACGTCACCGTCCCGGTAGGCGGCCAGACAGCCGAACAGCGCCTGGTGGAGGCCGGGGGAGGCGGCCGCCGTCGACGGCGGACAGGGCACCGACCAGTCGGCCAGCCGCCAAGCCGCCTCGCAGCTGGCCTCCAGCAGGTGGGGCGGCACGGCGTCCGGCATGCCCAGCTCGGCGGTCAGGCCGCGCAGCAGCGTCTGCGCCGTGCCCAGCAGCTGCAGCTCGGCCAGGCAGCGCAGCAGGCCGCGCTGCGCCGCCGCCGTCCGCTCCGCCGCCAGCGCATCGTAGGCAGTCACCGCGCGCAGCCACTCGCCCTCCTGCTCCAGGTGCGCCACCTGGCCCAGCGCGTCGCTGCCGCCCGCGCGCAGCGCCGCCACTCCGTCCGCGTCGCCCAGCTGCGCGTGCGCCTCGCGCAGCAGCGCGCGCAGCTCGTCACCGTCCGCCGAGCGGGTGAGCAGCGGCTCGTCGTCGCGGTGCTGCGCGTAGCAGCAGACCTCGGACAGCAGGACAGCCTCGCAGTAGCGGCCGCAGCGGAGCGCGGCGCACGCCGCCGCCGGCAGCCGCAGGTCGAGCCAGAAGTGTCGCTCCCACGGCGAGTCAGGCTGCCCGCCGGCCGGCAGCGGCTGCTGACGCAGGTAGAACACCACGTCGAGCAGCGCCTGGAGACAGCGCGGCTCGGCGGTCAGCGGCGGCGCGCCGCCCTGGCCGTTGGGCGTGGGCGTGGTCACGACGGCACTGCTCTCGCGGCGACTGAGGCTGCGGTGCTCCTGCAGCAGTCGGTTCGCCCAGCGGCCGAGCACGCCGCGCAGATGGGTGTCGGAGAGGAGCGCCGCGTGCGCCGCGTACGGCAGCACGTCGCGACAGAACTCGGCGCCCTTGACCCGGCAGAGCGGCGCGAAGGCGGCCAGCACTGGACTGACCCGCGCGCCGACCTCCAGCAGTGTCAGCGTCACGTCACGCAGCCACGGTTCGTACTGGCCGTGCTCGGGAACCCAGAGCGCCGCCGAGTCCAGCCGGCGCAGCGCCTCGCTCGCCGACAGCGGCTGGGTTCGCCGCAGCTTCTGGCGCGTGGCGAAGAACGGGAACAGCTCCTTGGCAAGGCCCGGAACCTCCGCGTTCAGCAGGTCTTGAGCACGCGGTGCAGATGTCTCGGCGAGCACGGCTCGGAGCGCGTCTCCGGCAGCGCTCACAACTGCCACGTCCTCATCGATCAGCAGCTGGTGCAGTCTCTCCAGCAGGTGGACGTCTCGCCTCTCCTCCTCGCCCACAGCCTGAGCGCGCTGCCAGGCGGGCGGCGGTGTGTGCAGCGTGGCGCCGTCCAGCGGCCGGGGCCCGATGGCGCCCAGCAGCCTGGCGGCGGCGCGGCGGAGCTCCCCCTGCTCCCCGCCGGCCAGCCGCAGCAGCCGAGCCAGCAGACCCGCCGAGCAGTCGGCCGGCGCGGCAGCCGGCGCGGCGCCCTCCAGCTGCGCCAGCGCCGCGTGCAGAGCG
>JARBER010107820.1:0-11270 GCA_030265075.1 Balanus glandula
CTTTAAAAGTGATACAATGTGAATTATCACCAAAAGCCGTAACTTTTACCTCCATGCGAAACATTGTATGGTGTCTACTGTCTAGGTCATAGGTCGCATCCATATTTCGATAACACGGTGTGATGTATTAGCAATTTAAGTATCTTCTGTGACTAATTGGCAAGTTGTAGCGATAACTTTGGCGAGCCTTTTTACAGCTTAGATTCACAAACTGTTCCGGGGCGAATTGGCCGGCTTGTACTGGGCGACTTTCACCACAGTGATATCGGATAACAGTTAAGCTGTGACTCGATTCGTCATATTGCACATATGAATACGCGTCTCGGCGAGACAAACGCATTTGTGCTGTTTTCACGCCTATGTCGTCATTTTGCTTTATTCTGTGAAAAGCTATTGACACAAAAACATTGGAGACCTTCAGATGACTTTGGCGGACACCGTATAAGTGAATCGAACACAAATTTCACATGAATCATCAATAATTGTCTATGATAACATCATCCAGAAAAAATAGGCGGATATATCATGCGTATCTACTCTATCTGACCAAGTGAACCGCCCTCCCCGGCCAAGTCGTCCTGGCAACGGTTCGACTTGGTCGGTTTTCCGACCTGTAAAGAATGTGTGGTTTCTACCAAAAATAATTGTTTTATCGTTGCCTGCTTAGTATACCAAACAATGACAATTGCATGTGGCACCTAATAGCATTGTGTAAGTGAAAAAATAAGATCATATCTTAAGATGTATCGCTTTAGAAAAAACGGCCAGTTGACCCCGTCGTCCCCTACTCATTGAATAATTAAGCGATAATGGTGTAATATAAAAGTGCGATTTTGCATAGCAAGAACTGTTCCAATCAAAAAATTGAAAGAGGCAAAGTCGTCTTAGAATTGCATTTTACATAGGAATTAGGCATGCCAAAGTTGAAAAAAAGATTTCTTGTTTTACGGCGTACCCTACTGTGTATAGCTGATGGGTGAGACCAAACGGTTACAGATATCAGTCGGTGACAGCACAGGTCCAGGCTGCACAGTGCGCGTCCCACCGGTTCCCGCGGCGCCGTCTGTTTACCACCAGCTAACCCGAGCACGGAGACCATGATAGGAGACCCGCCACGCTGACGACTACCCGGTGAGCAGGACACTAGAGGGAGAAATTATGGCACAGACTCAGTCTGCCCGCTCGTGGACTACAAATAAATGATCTTAAATTTTGAGACGCGATAGCATTGTTCTTTGACTGAGGTTTCAAGAGCAGCAAAACACAAATTATTGATTGCATATTTGTCCAGAAATGGTTAAAATTGGAATTTTCGGACTGTCTGCAGCCCGAGGGGCAACAGACGGGCAGCAGACAGTGAGTATCCGCCGTTAGACCGTCCGGCTCCGGGTCGGCGGCTGTGGTGTCCGAGGTCAGCGGTCGGCTGCCGGCGGGCAGGGCAGGGCAGGGCAGGGCAGGGAGGGCTGCCTCGGGCCATGTGCCGGCACGTGTCGGCCGCCCGGACCGGCTTTGTGTGCTAAGCGGGCCGGGCGCGGCGCGTGCGCAGGAAAGTGAGCGGCGCGTCGGGCCGTCCCAGCCGCCGCTCCTCAGCAGGGAGCACACACACAGCAGCTCCACGAGGCTGACCGTTCCACAGCGGCCGCCCGGCGACAGGCTCAGACGCTCTCTCCAGCCGGGACAAAT
The DNA here is from genome assembly GCA_030265075.1 of Balanus glandula. NCBI lineage: Eukaryota > Metazoa > Arthropoda > Thecostraca > Balanomorpha > Balanidae > Balanus > Balanus glandula. The sequence goes on from JARBER010107820.1 coordinate 1,684, forward strand.
CCATCAGAAGCCGTCGTCCAGAATTCAGACCAAAACGGGAACTGGAAAATCCGTCTGGTGCCTATAGGTATCCATCATTTACAGTGGCCATGCTGTAAGCCGTGGTAGGGATTGGCCAGCAGAGGGAGAGCTGGGGTCCAAACCAGCACCGAGTCCCCCGCAGTGACAGTGAATGAAGCCCCAGCAAACCTCGCCAAACGGCGCCGACAGGCGGATCGCCAGCTAACAAGATAAATACATTCCGCACCAAATCGATGACGCAAATCGGATAAACGACGGAAGATCAAGCCGATCTTAGATCAATGATATCAATATTCAATAGTGATCTTCGGTCATCACCGGCTCCGTTCGGCGAGCGACCCGCTATTCATTCCTCGCCTGAACGGAACATTGCAGTGCTAGAGAAGGCAATCCCATTACCGAATGCACATTGCTCAATGCGCAGTTCCACGTCTCGCAGCGAATATCCGATGCAGAACACGATTTGAGTTGAAAAGATGCACAATGGATTATTACACTTCTTTTAGCGTAGATTAAAAAAAATGTAAGCCAATAATTTGTTTGTCACCAATTTGTTTCGTGTAAGACACCAAAACAAAACTCAGCCTGAACCCAGCCCAGTCTTTGCTTCTGGGCACTTTCGGGCGGAAACGTAACTATGGATCATTATAAGAGCATTAGTCCAGCGTTTGTGACCACGTCTTTCTGCTGTAAGAGGCTGCCCCGGGTCGTCACTCGATAGTCCTGCACGCACACGGCGCCGCAGCAAGTGGTCGGTCCGATTAGGTCCGGCGGCGGGACGCTCTATTTTTATTCAAAAAATTTACTCGCCATTATGCAAAGTAAAATTAGTGTTAGTTTTTCTTCTTGAAAAAACTAGGTCAGGTTCGATTAGGTTGGGTTATTTGATATTTTTCGAGATGGCTAGTACATGTTTGAAAAAATTACACCGGCGGCCCGGCTCCCGACAGGAGGGGAGAGAGGGGCGGGGCCGGCCGATCGCTGTTCAGCATCAACAGTCGGTATTAGCATACTGGCGACGCGCCCAGGACCGCTGTGATCCGGTGTCGCCACTGACCACCCCCACACCGACAACCGTCAGCGGACCACACCGACACCCGTCAGCGGACCACACCGACACCCGTCCCGTCAGCCGACCACGCGCCGCGGAAACGCGCCCCGCTCGCGGAAGTGGGGAGAGATAGGCTGACACGCCGAGCGGGCCTCTCAACAGAGAAGTGTAAACCCGGCCGACATTACGTGGCAACTAACACAGTTAAATTTTCAGAGCTGGCTTACAAGAACAAGGCTCAATAAATGTTCATTTTTAGAAATTAGTTAAAACATCACAAATGCTAAGATTTGCCAACAACAGCCTTGTACTTGTTAACCATCCTGCGAACTCTAGCATGTCACCAAGACAGATTACCACTTGACACCAGTGTGTACTCACCGATTTCGGCATGATGGTAGTTTTGTGTTCCTCGGAAGGCTGCAAAAAAATGAGTTAACAAGGTTAATGTGATAATTTATCAGCAGGAAATTCGGCAAGAAATCATAAAGAAAACGAGAGGGGAATATCAAGTTCCACTTTGCCTAACATCTAATGAGGATGCCATCGCCAACCCTTTCTGGTGTACATATTTGTAGTGTTTTTGTTTCGCCATCACAACCGATGATCACATTTTTGTAGGAAGTAAACGAACTGTGTAGTGTTTAAAAACAGCATTCAAATTATAAAACATCTTACAACATGGTAAATTAGCATAGCAAACAATCACACTCGTTATATATGTAAGCTCCGGCATGCCAATGAGGCAACATTGCTCTAATGAAGTTTAACCTAACAAGTAAACATGATTTATTTGTGATCGAAATTAAATTCTTGTGAGAAAATTGAAATAATAAACCACAATATTAGTAGGATAAGGTATGAAGAGAACACAACTTCAAGTAAAAACATACATAGCAATATGATTTGGACCAAAGAACTCGAGAAAATAATCAAAATTTCAAGGCTTGTGAGGGGAAAGGGGTCCGGTAACACAGACCTCTTATCATGAGCAGGCGTGAAAGGTGCCCTCTCAAAACGTAGGTATATTCTAGGTTTTTGAGAGGGTGCTTCTAAGCAGTGCATGAAAAACGCAGTTAATTTTCCCCTGATTGAAATCCAACAGGTTCATGGATTTTACACTCCTAACTCACTCATAAAGTCTGCATGCAATGACAGTCATACAAAAAACACAATTCTGCTAAACGTTAACACACACAAACAGGAATATTTAGTTTATTTGCATGTTATGAAAAATGGTATGCCTGTGCTATTGGAATGCAAACAGTGTAACAGTATTGTTTGCATGAACAATTCAATATTTGCATCATAGATGGATATGTCCAGTTATTAAACCATTACCACAGTTGATATAATTATCCATGATTTTGGATATTGTGAGGTATAATAAACCTAAAATCAATTAAATAATCTACAATGAGCATAATGGCAGCAGGTCCTAATGCCCTTACAATGAAGAAGCATTGGAGCAAATAATAGTTGTGGCTGTGGAAAATAATGAGGAAGCTGGTCAATATATATGCAGTGGTTTAAGAAAAGTTAAAGTACATTGTTTTATCCATTTTTCTTGTAATTTATCAGATCCGGAGCATAAAACAAAACATGAAAGCTTGCAAAAACTGTGGGGACTTCAATGAACAATCACTTATAGTGCAACATGTTCAGACAAATCGATATTGTTTTAACATGGGCAAATATAATGGCATCAATTGAAGCATAAGGTGAAATAAAATATATGTTAAAAATAAGAAAAAGAAGCCTGTGCCATAGGTGAAAACATGTTGTGCCATAGGCACAACATGTTTTGAATAATATCACAAGTAAAGCAATCATGTCACCTTCAAAATTGGGTTCTGAAATGAGAAGCAGTTCTGAAGCCCATGTGAGACACCTATATCTTTACAGTTTTCTCAGTAACTAACTTTAAATGTACACAAAAGGGTGTGCAGCTGAATACTGCTGACAACTATTTACTATTTAGGTACTTGCACCATTCTGACATTGTGTACTTTTTATTTCATCTAATATGCATCTAATTCTATAGTTCCAATATTTGTACCTAAATATTAGAACAAAAAAGAGTAACACTTAATTTGCGAATTCACTCATCCTAATGTAGGTAAAGTGATATTTTGCACCATATCAAGATAATCAAATTAATATGAAGATGAAGTAAACAAAGCTCAAAGTCAGGAAAAATACTGATAAAGAGTAATGACATCACTGAAACATAATCAGACCCAACCTAACTTAACCTCACAATACATTATAACAAATAAAATAGCCCTCAAGTAGAAGCAACCAGGACTTGAGTGGAAACAACTACCAGGAATTGAATGGGAACAACTACTAATTGTAGCCATTAAGGGATCACCTATTACCTAACCTACTGTTTGTAGCCATAAAGTCCTGTGAGATGGCCTACCCTACACCCTACTGTAGACATTTACCAATGAGAATAAACATTATCCAGTGACATCATATCTGAGCTGTCTGTCTTAACACCATAAACATCATCTTAACTGTTGTGAAGTATCAGCTGTTTAGTATGATGATTTGGACTTAAGGGCGCCTCAACAATTGAGATATGACACTGATCAGCTGTTTAGTAAACACAGCTTGGTAAAAGGTGAAGGGACAGAAGTGGTGAGAAAATAGCCATTACATTTATAATTTGTAATACAGTAGACACCACTTTAAGTACCCACAGTTACAGTGCCAAGCTACTTATAATGCCCAAGTTGCCCTGGTATGGAATTTCCTGTACAAAGCATAGGCATAAATTCCACTTACAATAACCAGACTTTAGTAATAACACATCAACACACATTAAGCCATCATGTTGCCCACTCCTACCCATCGTTGGATTTAATGCCCGGTATTTAATGCCCTGTACGGTACTAGTCCCTGTATTTTGCTCTCTGCAGGCGCAGTGAGTTACCCCCATTTCGGCCTCCTCCATTTGGGTTCAGCAAATGTCGCTGAAGGAAATACCAGTTGAGATGCAAACTTTGTTCATAAATGAGTTAAATTCTGAACTCAAGAATAGTAAAATTATGGACTAAAGATTATAAGAGGGTATATTTAACATGCTACATACTTGTTACTTGGCATTATGTATTATATTTCACAATATAATAATATTTTGGTGTCCAAAACATAACACAATTGAGCACAAAAGTTGCACCTCCATTCAAGGGAATTCCCAACCAGGTAAGGGGAATGCGGCGGCCGCCTGACCCAGGGGTTAGCCAGACCTGAAGGGATGAGGCCGAAATGGGCGTAACTCACTGCGGATAGCAAAGTACTGGGACCAGGAAGCGGCGTTAAATCCAACGCTGCTCCTACTCCCCTACCAGCACTACATGTGTAGAATAGGCTGTCCACTGTAGTGCCACCACCTTTGCTGTCAGCTCAGATTCAGAGGATAAACTGGATTTGACACATTTGAATGACAAGATCAATGCCCATTTTAATTTGAACTTGAGTGATAATTTGATGAGATGGATGTGACTGTTCATTGAATCAGCACAGACCTTGAAAACAAATGTTTTGAGAACACTGAACTAATGGTACTAAACGTTTCCTGAAGTGCACAAATTTGAAATTATTGCATAACAAAATAATAAATAATCGTGTGTATATATAATGTGTAAGGAATTGCAGCTTAACTATTTCTTAAGACCGTTATTATGAGGAAGATACCAACCAATGCAACAGGTGTTTGAAATGTTGAAGTGAGTACACGCAGGCATGCCAGCTACCTGCGCCACATTTGACCCACTTATCATTTTACTTAGTTCGAACCACTCAGTAACTGACCACCAAAAATAAACACTTTTGCTATCAGATAGAATTCCCAGTTTCAATATTTACCTGGTGAAAATGTCTTCCGAGGGAAATAACACGCTATTCCCTTCGCCGATGGCGGCCAACCGGGCACCACCCAAAAAATATCAATCACGAAGGCACGGTCAAGGTTTACTGTAATCAGTTTCGTCATGTGATTGATTTCTCTTACAGCTGTTGCAATTGAAAGAAACACAAAATAAAATATTTGTCTTGAAAATGTTTCTTGTTGGTTGGTTTCTATTTATTTTTTCAAAACTGTTTTAATTTGCATTGTTAAAAGTTTTTTTGAATTTAATGAAATTTTGAAATGATGGCTATCCCGTGAAAACAAAATGGGTATGCATGGAACTAACTTCTTTCGTCTATTCCACGAAAAGCTATTTACAGAAAGCAAATTATATCAAGTTTTAAGTGTCAAACTTGTGTTTTCTTGTGCAGGATTTATATTTAGAGCTTAGTTATCTACAGTGAAATGAACAAATACAATAGTTTGTCTATTAAATTTACTGAGCCAGTGAAGAAATGATACAAGATAATGACCTTTTATTTATCCACAAATATTTCATCATGTGTTCGTGTAATTTTGTTTACATCTGCTTCATGTGTAACTGTACAAATATAGTGGATATTATGTACTCTTTATAGAGTTCAGTGGCAATTATTTAATTATTTTATCTAATTGACCCCTTGCTTGCATAGGTGACCTACACTATGGCCATTCGGCGCAGTCGAAAATGCCACTGCAATTTTTCCGCGCATCAACAGTGATTTTATATTGAAAATTACTGTTGATCCACGGAAAATCGCAGCGACTTCGCGTGCCGAATTTTAATAGTGTCCGGTTGTCTTAGATTAGTAGCCACATCTTTATTTTCAACAACACAAGTTGCATAAGGTGGCGCTGCTGCGACAGTGTATAGCCACTTCAAAAAGGAAATTAATGTTTACGAGCTGCAGCTGGCAAGCAAGCTGTAAATAAGAACTCTGAGTTGTAACAAGCAGTTTTTTTTTATATCAAGACCACAACCAAGGCAAGCAAATCTTGCATTTCAATTCCTAGTATAGGTGTTCACATATTGATTTGCTTTTTAAATACATATAGCCCAAGCTCTATAAAGAAATTACAAGCTGAAGCAGGTAATAAGAGCCAAGAGGCAGTGATCTTTGTCTAAGCCTGGCTGATATTTTTTGCGAATAAAATAAAGTAGGTTAAAACACTAACACCAGTGAGCTTTATATCCAGACTCTTGATGCTCTCCCAACATAGCAAATGTGTTACTATTATCTGCATTTCGATAACATGAAATTCCTATATTTTTATGCGTACAAAACTGTTGATGGGGCCAGGGTGCAGAGCTCCTGATAGATCAGATTTACTTTCCTGTAGGGTAATTTGTTAGTTTCTAAACTTGTTGGAATCTTGGACTGTTATGCTATCAGAATGTAGATAATGCTGACACATTTTTTACTTGTGAAAACATCAAATCTGACAATATAACTGTTGGGTATTGCAGCATCTTGATCTTTCCCTACCCATTGTGTTATTTGGGAACATTGTTCAGTCCAGTTGTATAGCTAATGCTCTTTTGGTATATATTGAGCATTTCATCTTCCTGGTGCCTGCCTTACAGGTGTCCCCAATGACTTGCTAGCCTGAATGCATGCATTACATATGCATTATTTACACGCCTATATAATTATAAGCTTAAGGCTAGGATGCATCTCTGGTTACAGCATCTTATCCTTTACTCTAAGTAGAGATGTCAGACCAGATATTCAATTTTGGTCACCATCATCCTACCCTGAGTAGGTATGCCAGACCAAATATACCTTTGCCAGGCATGAGATGTCAGTTGGATTCACAATGCTACTCTGGCTGCAACCTGCAGCCTTGTGAGTGATGGCCATTGGCCAGGCAGATGAGTCAGAGTTGGCAGAGTGCATGGCTGGCTGGTTGTGACTGCAGCCATGAAGACAACCCATGCATTACTGCACATAATTTCATGAATTTAATATGTAGTTTTTAACACTTGCACATTTTTTGGTGAAAGTTTTGAGTCATTTAAACTCAGTAGTTATGAAGAAATAAATATTACTAATTAAAATGTAATTGCTCATATATAGACCCTTCATCCATAATTGATAGGAGACCTCACATGGGGTCAGTAAGAAGTGTATCAGACCTCAGGGTCAATCATGGAGGATGCAATATTGTGGTCAATATGCTTGACAGACACATTGAATCCAAGTGACTTAGTACTACTTCAATATTTTTATTAAATCACGATTTACACCAGTCACTACTTAGGCAGCCATTCATTTTACACTTTATCACTATCATGGTCTGTTTCCATCCCATATGTCAACTGGAATGAAAATGACCCTGGGAACTAGGTAGTAGGAATGCTGCTATTCATGTCAACTTGCATAACTTGTCAACTTGAGTGTTTGCCAACCCTGTGATCACTTTTATGACAATAATTGTGCAGTGCTGTGGAGACTGAAAAAGTAGATAGTGATTGTTGACAAAAATAGTCAACATCATACCCAGAATCTAGTTTTGGTATCAACAGGTTGACACATTTGTGGTGACAGCACTATTTGGCTTGTTTAATGTACAGTTTTAACATTGTATAACCTCTTACCTTTCAATATATATATATATATATATATATATATATAATATAGGGGACGATTTTGCTTTTAGTATCAATTTCAGTCATGCCTCCTGTGCTGTTTTTCTATTCATATACGTGTGGTATATCAATCGTGATGTCTGCCCAGGGAGTGTTCAAGTGGTTCTCAAACTAGTTCAGTGTGACCAAGACATCTTCTGGTGGTTAGCTGTTACAGTTGTCTACCACTTGTTCCGCCGGATTTGAGAGACCACTCGCGTCTCGGCAGCCGCCACGAATGTCATCTAGTGTCCTGAGTTACTGCTGTGTTGAAACATTCATGTGGGTCCAAGTCAGTTCCACCGTGGGGGGTCTGGTAAAGCGCGATTATGTCTGTACGCCGCCGACGGTAATATAGAGATGGCATTTTCAGCGCCCGAAGTCGATGCGGATAGGGCACGTGACTCAGCTCCGGGACCATCCTCGTCGCCTGCCGCTGGACGAGCTCAATAAGCTGCAGGTCCGTCTGATTAAACGTACCTCACACGATGCTCTTGTACTCAAGATGGGGGCGGTGCCGTACAGAGTCTGAAAGGGACTGTCCCATCTTCTTAAAAGTTATCGAATCACGCTTAACTTTATTCTTGTATGTATGTATAATTTTGTCAAATGCCCGGCGAGTTCAGTTTAACATATTGGTGAACTTTTTCCCGAAAAATGGCTTATCTTAGAGGATATGTAATGCTTATTTGTAAGCAGAAACTTGGTTTGGTGACGTCATATGAAGGCAACGAAGAAATATTAATGCTTCCAAACTATATGTCTGACAGCCAGAACATCCAACCAATATTCGTGAAGAAAATTTACCGCAATTCAAACGCCGAAATGGCTTATGACGTCACCTGCTCGGGACCCTAATTCAAACATACTTAAGGTTCAGTTTTTGCATTTGTCAAAATCATACTCTAATGTATATTTTTGACTATACCATTGTGGTTGTTTTAACTACTGCCATATTTAATAACAACGTCAAACCATCAATATAGCTCCCTCAACTCAAATATAATGTTAAGAAGGAACATTCCCTTCAAATAGTACCGGCATGGTCGATTTATCGATTGGTTCGAAGGATCTGCGCCGAATGCCATCACCTGCTATGTTGGGCCATCGGGGCCTGCTTCCTTTACTTCAGGTAGACACCGGTGTCCCTCTCCGCTGCTGTTTTCCAGGTCAACGGCGTTCCCCTCAAAGACTAGATGTAGTGGCGGTTTAAGCGTCCGAAGTGAAGGGTTTACACTTGGCGGCGTTGAACATCAACTGATACTTGTCGGCCCAGCGACTCGTCCAGTAGCGTTTTCCATTGATATTTACACACCAGCTGTATGTGTACTGTGTAGGTTGTGTATTTTGATTGTTTAACTATTCTAATGCGCGATATGCGCGTCCTATAGTCAGTGTGCGGTGTGTGGTCGACTGTGCGGGCCGGCCGCGGTGCCTCGGGTTATTACCAAAGCATTTGGGATGCGCATATCGCACATAAACATACAGTTACAAATTCTGAATCTACAACCTACACATACCTACAACCGGTGTGTAAATATCTTCAGAGGCTGCAGGTCAAGCAGGGGACATTTTGTTATTCAGCCATTTTTTAGGCTTGCATGCAAACAAGTATGGTTGAACTTTCCCCCAGGATGTCAAATTTGGTTGCTTTGGTTATACGGCAAAACATTGTTTTTCAGGGCGATCTCTAGTCAGTAGTCAGCTGGGAGGCGGACAGATCAGTAGAGTCTGCTGTCATCAGCGAATAGCAAATGAAGGATAACCGATGCGAAAACGGACGTGACTTCCGAAGGCATTGCTGTGCTTCAATAGTATCCATCCAGATCGGTTTGCATGGGCGCCGATAAGTATATTGTTGCGGTGCCCTTAAAGGGACATTGCCACCTCGCAGGTCGATATGGGTTTTTGTATATGAAAAGGTAGATTATGCGTGTCCGATTCGATATGCAAAGTTTGGGTCTCGAAACTGCTCCCGTTAGATCACA
>JARBER010107931.1:0-10360 GCA_030265075.1 Balanus glandula
TCCCGCTCTTCAGACCGGTGCTTCCCGCTCTTCAGACCGGTGCTTGCCGCTCTTCAGACCGGTGCTTCCCGCTCTTCAGACCGGTGCCCCCGGTTGGCTTATCAGGTGTAGGGAATGACTACCACACGTTAGCCGTAGCCTTGTGGAGGTGAAGGAGCCCTTCTATTGGGCATTGTCCCGTTAAGGTTGAGAGTGAAAAAATATAACACTGACAGCTTACAAAATACTTTTGACTGTTTTTCACTGCGAATAAAGACTCCAAGATGACCTTTTGGCAGAAGCACGGCAGCAAACATCAGTGCATTATTAAACAATTGCTTCTGGCTGAAGAAATGTCGAACACAGCAGTGGTACCTAGTCAACAAAAGAACTTCTGGCTGGATTCGGGTAGCACACATTAGTTCTACCCGCAATAAGAAAGGGCTTCTCGCTGGAGCCGGACAGCACACACTGTTGCTACCGACTCAGGAGCGAGGGTGTCATCAAGCAAATGCAAATACTGCGCTTATAAGTTTGAAATATTGAAACACATTTAGTTAGGCACGTTATACTCAACTACAATAAGTATGTAAAAGCGTAGCAAGGACATTAGCACTCATTTTCTTTACTGCTCTTAGCAACGCTAACAACATTTTGCTTGTAAGTGTACAGTGTTTGAAGAAAAAACGATAACACTGACAGCTTACAAAATATTTTCGACTGTTTTTCCCTGCGGACAAAGAGGTCAAGATGACCTTCAGACGGAAGCCAGGCAGCAAACATCAGTGCATCCTTAACCCGCGCCGTGCCGGTGCTCGGCGCCACCTTCCTCGTGCCAGGGGTTGAGGGTGTTTGAACACCCCCTCCCCCTTCTAACTCAGTCTCTAATGCACGTAGCCTTAAACAAAGACACCGTTGGAAAGATCGGAAAAATATTTTCAAAACTATTTTAGGACAAAAATGATCAGATCAAAATTAAGGTCACGATAGGTCATCAAAGGTCAAATTTTCCAGATTTATGACATCGATCCAGTATTTCTAATACAGCTCGAAAACTGTGCTAGTTAGAAGCAAAAAAACATGAAACAAATTACAAACTATTGAAATTTAGAGCCTGCAACATTTCCTTACAATTGACCTAATGGCAATAGTTCAGGCTCCACATGTCACTAAAGTAAAAGATGCCGTTTTTTTGCAAACAAGTATTACTCTTTTAACTTTTTACCAAATGAAGTAAACAATTTTTTTTCTAAAAATTTGTGGAACTAATGGACCAACAGGAAGTCGAAAACCCGGCGGCGCTGCGCGCCGCCACTTTTTCGCTATCTGCGAAAAACCTGAGGGGGTGTCTAAACACCCCTCCCCCGGCACGGTGCGGGTTAAATAATTGCTTCTGGCTAAAGGAATGCCGAGAACAGCAGTGCTACTTAGTCAACGAAAGAACTTCTGGCTGGATTCGGGTAGCACTGTAGCGTGGCGGGGGACGTCGATAGGAGTGTATAGAAGTGGGGAATAAGCAAGGGGTATAAGGGGAATAAGGGGTGGGGAGTTGGCGTGGTAGACGGTGAGCTAGGGCGGTGTATCGCTGCGGGGAAATCGTTGTTGCATGTGGCAGGAGTGTCGAATAGAGGAATAGAAAGAGACGGAATTGAGACAGGGAGAGGGAAGAGATGTAGTGAGAAAGATAGGCGGTAAGGTGCCATCCCGTGTGCATTACACGATCTGACTATCGATGAAGATATGTATGTTCTCTAAGTCAAAACACGGTGCGGTCTTTGTGACGTTAGTTTTGATGGAAATGGGATCATGGACCTGGTAGGTGCGAACACCCGTTCCCTTCACGGAGGATGCCAAAGTGGTCGTCGTTGATATCTATATATACTGAACCCCGAGATCGATCGCGATCAGGAACCTAAAACCGACGTTCATTTTCGGGCGGCCTAGTCTCAGTTTAGATTTTCGCTGGTCAGCCTCTTCAAAATTGTGTTTTGCACAAGATCGGGTGCACCAGATGAAATCGTAAAACAAAATATGCGTTCTCAAAATGACAACACAAAGGCAATTCCGGAAGGCCGTCGCCACAGTAACGCGGTTTACTATCGATTCGTATGCTTAGGTGTACGTTTTTTAGGAAATACTGCAGAATGATGCAGGAGGCTGCAAAACACCGTAACTGTTACAAATACGACCAATATATATTATTTTCACAACATCAAGTGCAGCTACACTACGCTGTTAATTAAATACTTGGTAAGGGAGCTAGGATTGTCTGAAGAAGTGTCAATCCCAGCTAATGTGAGAGTGGCCAAGGGAGTGCTACGGAACCTACAGCAAAGGCTTCCAGCAAGGGCTTCCAGCGATGGACATGGTAAACCCAGTGAGAAAGCCGGCTCCTGCAACAACAAGTCGGACAGAGAAACATCTTGCTCTGTAGACAGAGCATGATGACACGATTAGCGGCTTGATGACACGATTGGCGACAAATTAGTGCAGATTATACAGGCATCATCACCAAGGTGCACCGCAAAGATAATACATACCAAACGCTGCAGGCACGAGCGACAACATAGATCGTCAAGATGCGAGCGTGAGAAACGATGCAGGAGCAGTGATACAAAATGCAAACAATCAAACGGTAAAACATACATATACATCATAAAATGTTGATTTGGGATTTATGGCGCCGCAACAATTTAGTTATAAGGGTTCCATAAATGCATAACAAATAAGTTTAATATTCATTATCCAGCCAAATGCAAAAGTGTGTAAGAAGGCAATGCAACTGGTGAGAAAAAAACGTAGTGCAAACACGAGTGGTAAGCAAAATCGTTAACTAGCAAAAGACGAGGAACACATGCACAGAAGCCACCGCAACTCATAAAGGCCTAGTCTTTCAAGCTGGCTTGACATATCAGCGACGAGGCCATCAATGGCGCACAGTTCGAGCGGCAGTCCGAGAAACTGTTTAATGCGCATACAGACCACTATGAGACAATCCGAGGAGCAGACCGCTCAAGTGTGAAACAGTCTCTGGAGCGGATCGTTGTGAGGAACTTTGATGAACGAATTATGATGAGTTATGATGAACTATGAGCCCAGAAATCAGACCGAAGATGAACTATGAGCCGCTGTGAGCCCGACCGAGGAGCAGAACGCTATGGAGAAGAAATACAGTGGTGACAGCCGCATCAGGCTGTGGATAACCCGTCCGATATCATCCGGCTGGCCATTTGTGTCCTGATTGTGGCGACGATAGAGGCTGACAGCTCGGGGAACCCGCACTTCATCATAGTCATCAACGTCACTGGTGAACGGCTGTAGCGCGGTGTGTCGCTGTCGCAGACGGTGTAGAACGCAATAAAACCTTTTATCATCCCCGGCTGAACAGGGATTCTTGGAGCAATTGAGATGATATCCGATGGGCTTAGGCCATCAGAACTGGGGAAAATGTCGCCGAGGATAGCTTAGATGCAGCTTACCAGTTTTGCTCCTTCGCGATCTCAAGCGACCGCTACACTGGCGACTCACCACTTCACCCGAAAGTCAGCATCTCCTCTCCTGCCGGATAAAGCCTCCACCAAGGACGTTGTCCAACAAAATTGATAAAGAGGAGGACCGTCAAATGTTGTGCAACGCGCCAAACAGTCAGTTGTTCATGGCCACTGCTTGCAGACTTCGCCAGCAGATGGCGCAAAAGAGCAGCAAGGTTAACATAACAGTTGTGTTGGTGGAGATGATAACGCAGCTGATATTGCAGCTCAGTGATCTATAGTATCATTTAGGGTTTCTCAACAACCGATACCTGATCGCCTGCGCTAGGGTCATCTCCGAAACCCACGAGAATATTACCAGGCTCCCTAAAGAGCTGGCGCACTAACGCATCGACTCAAATATGAGGACGCATTTGCTTCAGGGGTATGAGCGCATCGCGAATATAGATAACCAAACAGCAGTATGTTTCATGGCGATGACGTGGCGTCTGATCTGCGAGGGGACGGCATAGTGACCAGTGGTACTATGAAGGAACATGAGGTTAGCAACAGACTGGTCGGTAGCGCACAGAACCTGATGCAGTCCGTCACGGAGACGGTACGCGCTACAAGGGCGACATTATAATGCTCACCGACGCGAACTAAGGCATTGAACATCACTAGGTCCAACGCATGCTCTGGTACCAGTAGAGGGGTCCTGCTCGCCCGGGGCAGACACCGAATTATATGCCAAGGTGTTCGACTACCTCCTGAAGCGGGACAATAAGCAGCACTTCTTGACGTTACTGAAAAGACCAGCTTGGAGGGCAAGTCAAGTTAACCGGGAATTGCAGTGACGTACGGCATGTTTTTCCAGGACCGTAGCAGTGACTTGATCGTCACCAGAAGCCAGCGTTTCAAAGACGCCGTTCAGGCGATGTTCTCAAAAGAACGTTTTTTGCTAGAAACGTTGCGATACTATCCCATTCTCGACGGAGATATGCACTTCTATCAGTTTAAATACGGTCTTTGTGACGGTAGTTTTGATCAGAATGAGATATCTGACTCGGTTGATGCGAGCACAGTGGTACCTGACAGTGGTACCTGGTGAGCGATGGAAGGTCATGGATTCCACCAGAACCTGTGCACCACAGTGAGCCTGACGCTGGTCACCATGACGTGCCAGTTCATTGCGAAGCAGCTCTACTCTGCAACTGACGGTGCAGAAGCCAACACAGACACGCTGTTCGAGACAATATGCACACATACTAACTCCGAGAGCACCGCCACCGGTTGCCTACAGTAATGTGTCAGGGAAATAATTATAAGACTCTATTCGAAGTAGTCAAGTCGCAATTTCAAGCTTCTTCATACTGTTCTGCCCAAGGCCAACCGAAGCAAATCAAACCACGGACAAGGGAAACCAGAGAAACATGCATTAGCTTTCTACAATGGGCAATATGAAGCAAAATAATCACAAAAACAGCAATGCAAGCATGCAAACAAAATAGAGCTGATGATACAGGCATTATCACCAAGGTGAACCAGCAAAGATAATACAGATAAAACGCTGCAGGCACGAGCGACAACATAGATCGTCAACATGCGAGCGGGGGAAACGATGAAGGAGCAGTGATACAAAATGCAAACTGTCAAGCGGGAAAACATACATATACATCATAAAATGTTGATTTGGGATTTATGGTGCCGCAACAATTTAGTTATATGGCACTCATAAATGCATAGCAAATAAGTTTATTATTAATTATCCAACCAAACGCAAGAGTGTGTAAGAAGGCAGTGCAACTAGTGAGAAAATAGTATAGTGCATACACGATTGGAAAGCAAAATCGTAAACGTTTACAAGAAGAGGAATACATGCACAGAAGCCACTGCAACAAATTACCGACTCAATGCAAATTAGTGGAATGAAATTAAGCTAATGAGCAAAAGCAGAGCAATATACATGACAAAACAATTGTGCTCGGGCACTCGGGAACATAGACAAAATCGTCGTCCAGCAAATATTGTAAGTGCCCGTTAAATGGCAGAGAGATAAAAAAAAACTCATAGATATGACCAAACACTAAGCACGGTTCAAACGTGTGAGACTTCATGCATCGAAGTTAGGACGATCACCCCTTTGAACGCTGCAGATATCGGTGCGACGCCCAGATGTTGCCTATGCCCCATGCGCAGTTCCCTGATAGTACTTTCTGCTTACTCTCTGTTTTAGGAACTCTATTTCCAGGACCATGATTTCGGTTTTACATGTCTGTCATGTATTCCAGCTCAGAAAACCCGCACTTCATCACAGAGATTCCCCTCACTGGCGAACGGCTGCATCGTGGCACTGGCGTGATGCTGACGTGGACGATGTAGAGTAGAACCCTTCATGGAACATGTTTTCAGTTCCCATTCCATTCCATCTCATTTAGCCAGATCCAAATCCGTTCCGTTCCATTTACATTTGTAATTGGACTCCCATTTCCATCCCATTTTCACAAAGTTCAGCATATTTAAAGGTTTTTGGTGCTAGAAAATGATATGATCAGTCTCCTTCCAATTCAATTCCGTTCCATTTCCATTAATTTCCCAAAGTGTATCATATTTCCATTCAAATAGGAGTTCCCATGCGAATTTCCATTCCATGAAGGGCTCTAATGTAGAGCACTTTGTAACTCTACCAACCCAGGCTGACCGGTAGAGCCCTTCATGGAATTAAAATTCCAATGGGAATTCCCATTGGAATGGATATGGGATGGAAATGGGAGAAACTTTGGGGCAATCATGGAAATGGAACGGAATTGGATTGGAATGAGACTGACCATATCATTTTTTAGCACAAAAAAACGTTAAATATGCTGAATTTTGTGGAAATGAGATGGAAATGGGAGTCAAATTACAAATGGAAATGGAATGGAACGGAATTGGATCTGGCTGAATGGGATGGAATGGAAAGGGAACTGAAAACATGTCCCATGAAGGGCTCTACTGACCAGGGATACATGAAGTGCTTGAGCCTTTCTCGGATGGGCTCGGGTCTATCGGAGCTATGGGACAATGTCACCGAGGATACCCCATATGCAACTTAATAGTTCTGCTCATTCGCGTTCGCAAACGCTCGCCGCATTGGCGACCCACCACTTCACCCCAAAGTCAGCGACACTTCTCCTGCCGGATAAAGCCTCCACCAAGGATGTCGCCCGTTGATACCGATGATGAGAAGAACCATCAAATGTTGTGCAATGCGACAAAACACTAATCAGCCCTTCTTGGCCATCGCTTGCAGATTTCACCAGCAGATGGCGCAAAAGAGTAGCAAGGTTAGCATAACAGTGGTGATGGTGGAGATGATAGCGCAGCTTATATTGCAGCTCAGTGGTCTAGAGTGTCGTAGAGGGCCGCTACAACAACTGCGACCTGATAACCAGCGCCAGGGTCCTCTCCAAGACCCACGTGGAGATCACCAGGCTCCCAAAGAACTGGCAAACTTGAACATTGACACAAATATGAGGGCGCATTTGCTGAAGAGGTACCAGCGCATCGCGAACATCGGCACCCAATAGTAGTATGTTTCATGGCGATGACGTGGCGTCTGATCTGCGAGGGGACGGCATAGTGACCAGTGGTACTATGAAGGAATTTGAGGCTACCAACAGGCTGGTCGGTAACGCACAGAACCTGATGCAGTCCGTCACGGAGACAGTGCACGCTACAAGGGCAACATTACAATGCTCACCGACGCGGACCAAGGCATTGCACATCACTAGGTCCAACGCATGCTCTGGTACCAGTAGAGGGGTCCTTTCGCCTGGAGTAGAAACCGCATTACATGCCTCGAAGTTCGACCATTTCATGCAGCGGGACAATGAGCAGCACTTCTGGACTGTACTGAAAAGACCAGCCTGGAGAACAAGTCAAGTTAACTGGGAATCGCAGTGACGTACGGCATGTTATTTTCAGGACCGTGGCAGTGACTTGATCGTCACCAGAAGCCAGCGTTTCAAAGGCGCCGTTCAGGCGATGTTCTCAAAAGAATGTTTTTTTGCAAGAAACGTTGCGATACTATCTCATTTTCGACGGATATATGCACTTCTCTCAGTTTAAATACGGTCTTTGTGACGGTAGTTTTGATAAGAATGAGATCTCTGACTCGGTTGATGCGAGCACAGTGGTACCTGACAGTGGTACCTGGTGAGCAATGGAAGGTCATGGATTCCACCAGAACCTGCAGCACCACAGTGAGCCTTACGCTGGTCACCATGACGTGCCAGTTCATTGCGAAGCAGTTCTACTCTGCAACTGACGGGGCAGAAGCCAACACAGACACGCTGTTCGAGACAATATGCACGCATACTAACTCCGAGATCACCGGCATTAAGACAGTCAACAGCAGTATGTACGACAAATCACTTTTGGACTCTATTGGTATGAGTTGAGTCACAACTAGTGAATCCTGCTCACTGTTTCTTCGCTCCAGACTAACCGTGGACCAGGGGAAGGCGGTAGAGAAAGCAATTGCTCTCTACGGTATGTGATATGTATCAAATGACCACAGAAAAAGTTATGCGAGAAAAATATAAAAATACAGCAGATGTGACAGGCATTATCACCAACATGCACCCACAAAGAGAATACAAAGTAAGCGTTGCAGGCTCGAGCGACGAGAGAAAATGTTATTATGCAAACGGGAAAAAAGATGCAGAAGCGATTAAAAAATACAAACATACAAGCGAGAAAAAAACGCATTGCAATTATGATGATGGTGATGTGAGCTTTAGGGCACCGCAACAATTTAGTTATATGGCGCCCTTTGTTTGTTTATTGAGGTATTTGGCGCGTCCACATCAAGGTCAATTTGCGCCCATAAATATTTGTGTATACACTTTATATGGCGTCTAAAATTTGCATGGCAGTCAACAGTATTATACCATGCTCAAATAAAATGCAAAAAAAGAGCAAGAAAACAATGCAACTGTTGCAAAAATAGGGTAATGCATGCACGAGTGGTGAGCGAAATTTAAAACGTGCAAAGACGGAAATAAACATACACCGCGAACACCGAAGCCAATTACAAACCGTATACAAATAGCAAAAAGAGAGCTAGGAGCTGATGAAAAAAATAGTGGAAAACATATAAATAAACACATTAAGTGCTCGGAATTCGAGAATGAAGACAGAGTCGTCGTCCGACAGATATCGCGGGGCATGTAAAACATCATAGCTGGATCAATGCAAACTAATAGCATGCAAACTAATAGCAATTGGGACCAACTGAACTCTGAAAGTATGGAACGTGCATTGGACAGAAAATGCTGTCTGACTGCAGTGACTAAGTTTTCTGTCAAAAAAAAAATCGGCGGCCAGTGGAGTCTATCAGAGAACCTGCGCTACAGTCATGCTGCCGCTAAGTACACGTTTCGGCGCACCCGCAAATATTTTATGGTATATAGCTTTTAGCCGTAGCATAATGGAAATGCCACAGATACGGCCCAAATTGCTCCCAAACGCCTATCCTGTAACACTAGCCGCCGACCGTTTCTTGCCACACCAAACATGACCGCAACCGTCAGACAACTTGGCCAATAGGATAGTAACGCCACCCCGTGATATAAACAAAAACTAACACATTGAAAAAAGTTATCACGCGCACTGGAGAGGTTGGCACTTTTTTGCATCCCCACCAGATTTTCTAAGATATCTAAAACAAAATATACGCAGCCATTTCGCTTGAACGACGTTATTGCCAACACAGCAGCAAACCTTTTGATGCTAAGAAATCAAAATCGGTTGTCTAGCAATATGGATTTTCACTCCAATATGTCCGCCGGAATAAAATTATGCGAAGCGATATTTCATTATGTAGCAAACGTCATTATAACCAACGAACATAACTCAGGATACCTTTCTTGTGGCCTAGGGTGTCACAGATGTCAATTTAGAAAAGGAATGTGGCCAAATGTGACATTTTTGACCTTGTCAGAACTTGAAGATATTTACCTAAGGTCACAAAAAATGTACAAAATGTACACCTTGTCAGCACATGTATATGCTGTAAGTTTATTTGTTCTAGCTTATATACTTTCAGAGAACCCTGGAGAATTCGCACATCGTAAGTAGTAAGTACGATCGTTTCTTTGAACGCCGATGATTTCTGTGCATCGCACATCTACTGCCTATGGGCAATGCACCGTTCTTTGGTAGTATCTCCTACTACTTCCCTTTCGAGAACTCGATTTCCATGCCCATTATTTTGGATTATTAGACGTATATTCCATAAATGTGTTTCTACTCCATGGCAAGCCTGACTTTGTTTTGTAAATATAACGTTATTGCTAAGTATGAGTCATTTACATTCAATGGCAGATGGTACTATTCCGATCGAGCTGTTCTGTCACAAGATAGACACTAAAGAACGTGTCCAGCTGCCACAATGATCTCGACAAATGTCTGGTTCGTGTCTGTGAGAACATTCTCATCATATTGGGGTACCACAAGGTAAACACTAGGCAACGCGCCCAGCTGCCCCCATGATCTCAATCAATATCTAGTCCGTGTCTATGAGAACATTCCAGTCGTGCTGTGTTGCCACAAGTTAGACACTTAACAACGTGCCTAGCTGCCTCGATGATCTCCACCAATATCTGGTCCGTGTCTATGAGAACATTCCCATCGTACTGTGCTGCAACAAGGCGGAGATCAAACAACGCGCCTAGCTGCCACTATGATCTCGACCAATATCTGGTCCGTGTCTATGAGAACATTCCCATCGTTCTGTGCTGCAACAAGGCGGAGATCAAACAACGCGCCTAGCTGCCACTATGATCTCGGCCAATATCTGGTCCGTGTCTATGAGAACATTCCCATCGTTCTGTGCTGCAACAAGGCGGAGATCAAACAACGCGCCT
>JARBER010108153.1:0-11269 GCA_030265075.1 Balanus glandula
GGCTGGTGGGCTGGTGGGCTGGTGGGCTGGTGGGCTGGTGGGCTGGTGGGCTGGTGGGCTGGTGGGCTGGTGGGCTGGTGGGCTGATGGGCTGGTGGGCGGCTGGTAGGCTGGTGGGCTGGTGGGCTGGCGGTTTGGTGGGTTGATGGGCTGGTGGGCTGGTCGGTTGATGGGTTGGTGGGCGATCATGAGCAGCTTGACCCAACGCAACCCATCCCGTGGTCACGCTTTTGAGAAACTAATAGATATAATATAATATCTCTACAACCGTACTTCTGATTGACAACGGTCTTCTTCGCTGAGCAGCCTCATCTAACCTTCCTTGTTCGTGATCAGTTCTGGTCCATATGAGTGACTGCTACTGCGTGTGGCGCGTGCTGTGTGAAGGGTGCTTACAATTAATGTCCGCAAAAACTCCACAACGGTGATTATGCTCAAATTTGGAGAGTGGTTAAGGACACCTAAGATTCGACTTTTCGGTAAGCCGGGAAGGGATGGCTGCACGTGCGCACCTACACACCCTCATTCGAAAGGTATATCAGGAACGGCTGAGCGGATTGTGTTACAATATGGTGTGTGGATAGAGACCTCTCATCCGATGCTTTTCCAAAAGGCATGAGAGGAGTCTCTGCACATGCACACGTGTACATACCTACATACATACCTATTTTGTGTTTCTGGAACGGTCGAGCTCTGATCCCTTTGTTTTTATTTGATGAGTTAAGAAACTCCCATCCGACGCCTTTTTGAAAGACAGGAGTGCTCTGCACGTGCGCACCCCTGATTCATACCTCAGGAACGGCCAGTGGCGTAGCCAGGATTTCGCTCAGGGGGGATCCTAGGCCAGGAAAGGGCCCAAATCCCTCTTAAAAGGACCCTAATTCAGTTTCATCTCGCCTTCGGTTTGACGTTTAGCTTATTTGTATTCCTGCTCGTGTTTTCATATATAATCCCGTGGCGCAATTTTACAGCTTTTTCAGATCCACAAGGGCCAAACCCCACATATGATTTAACAACTCAGCTATTCACCGGATGGATACACTTTTGTGATTGCACGTGAGTTAATGTATCACATTTATGTTTGCCATTGTAATATTTTTAAGGGATTGCCTGATAAAAATAAAACTAGTAGACAAGAAGCAAAATTGTTATTCAATTGGAAGCGTACAAATTGTTATTCAAATCAATACTCAGTTCAGTGTCATGACAAGCCAAAAAAAAATGACGATGGCTTCGTTATGATGATAATGAATGATGGAACGCCGTGAAAAGGCGTAAACAAAATTAGGTCGTGAACAAATATAAAGCTGGAATCAGGCGTTGAGTGGTGCAAAGCCACCGTTTAACCATTGTCCGGGCTGCACATCTCGGTATGATTCGTGTCCTAGGATTGATAATTTGGTGAATACCTAATGCGATACCCTAAACGGAATAGTTAACAATTTTTGTCTCCGAATTTGAGGGACTATTTTCTACACTTTTATTTTTTAGATTATGTCTCGCTCATTTGTATTTAAATATGTGAAAATCAGAATATATATCGTTTCACCTGCTATTTAGAGCTTTAAATTCTTGAAAAAGATATTTTTGGGTCGATTTTCCTTTCTTTTTGTTGATTTCACTCTGAATTTCCACTCGGCACCTTGGCTTCCTAGGACTCTTGTATGATCAATAATTACATTAAAAATATTTAAATGAAGGTATTTTGCAATTTTCATTTACCTAAGCCTCAGATAGTCAATCACGTTAAGTGGTGGCAATCAGAGCTAAATATTACAAACATATGATAAAAGTGATTTCAGTAATACCTGTATATATGAAGCAATGTAACATGTGCCGAACTGTAGCAAACATCTAGTAAGAGTACAAACGGTTTGAAAGCGAAGAGACAACACTTTTTTTCAGCGCATAGATTGACCCTGTAAATCTGGAGGATATGGCTTGGGAAAGTGGTCCTGGCCATACCTGTAATTACCCAGAAGGACTAATTATTTGCGCAGAAGGGCCTCCTCTCCGCACGGGAGGTTCTCCTCTCCGTACTGAAGAGCCTCCCTTCCGCTCGGGAGGACCTCCTCTTTGTGCGAGAGGACCTCTTTTTCGCTCGAAAAGGTCTCCTCTCCGCACGTGAAGGCCTCCTCTCCGCAAGGGACGGTCTCCTGTCTGCTCGAGAGCAGGCACGTAGCCAGAATTACACCCAGGGGGAGGGGGGCGGCACCTTGAAAGGTTCCATCCTCGAGCGCTCATAATGACCAACAGAACCAATGAATAGGTTTCCTACAGTGATCAAAATGCAATAAGGTGCAGAAACTTGCAGCAGGAACATAGCCAGGATCAGGTCTGAGGGTGGTGCTTTCTTCCTGATCTCATGAGATAATGTTTTTAAAACCTATTGTGCCGCGGGGCGGCGCGAAAATTTTGAATGTAATGCCTTGGGTATGTCATATGCATTCTCATGAATGCAGGCCTTTGCAGCATTTTAAATATGGGGTTTTAATGTGTATGTTATCAGAGATTCAAATGTAATGTATGTTAATTAGCGCTGCGAAGCGGCGCAAAAATTTGGGTTTGCCTAATGAAACTTAGGTGTATAAGTGGTAGGCCTTGTAGAAACTAAATGATAAGGAATATGAATGGATGAGGAAATAAAATGTTGTTAGTTCAAATAAACGTTATGACGAACCAAAGACGATAACAGCGGCTTCCTTTTGAGGATAATTAATTATGTGACGCCGCGAATCGGCATACATTTGATAATTTTAGGCCATAAACACCCCACTCCCCGATTAACAAATTTTTTAAAGCCAATGGGCGCTTTGGGTCTAGCCAGGGGCCTCTGACCTACATAGGGGACCAATTTGAACGTCCATGGGGCCCTCTGGTCTTTCAGAGAGGACCCTGGTGGCCCTAAGGGCCTCTGAAGTGCTCTTAACTCTCTCAACTCTGGGGCCTTCCGACTTACCCGGGCCTTTTCGACCCACCCGGGGGCCCTGACAACTCGACAGGCGGTCTTTTCGACTCGCACGGGGCCTCTTCCGACCCACCCGGGGCCCTTTTAACTCACCGTGGGCCCAAATTGACCCACCCGGGCACCCATCCGACCCACTCGGGGCCATTTTGAACCACCCAGGGGGCCCTTTTGCCACGAGCGGCGGCCCTTTGGACTTACCCAGGGACCCTTTCTTCCCGCTCAGGGGCCCTTTTGATTCACCCGGGGGCCTCTTTACCACGCCCGGAGTCCCTTTTGACCCACCTGGTGCCCGTCGACCCGCTCGGGGGCCATTTTGACCCAGTCGGGCCCTTTGGTCCACCAAGGGCCTTTTCGACCCGCTCGGATCCCTTGCGAACCGCCCGGGGGCCTTTTCGACATGCCCAGGGACCGTTTCGATCCTCCAGGGGCCCTTTCGACCCACCAGGGACCTTTTTGACCCAACCGAGGGCCCTTTCGACCGGCCCGGGAATCCCTCCGTCCCGCCTGGGTACCCATTGGACCCCATGGCCTGGGTACCCATTGGATTTCGAACCACCTGGGGGCCTTTTTGGTCTATCAGGGGCCCCTCTGACTGGTAGAGCGCATTTTGAACGTCCATTGGGCCCTCTGGTCTTTGTTTGTCTTTACGGAGAGTCTTTTGAAAAAGCGTGTGGGTAACTGTTCACATGGCCCATACGATCCCTACGCCTATGTTAGCTGTGATGCGCATCCGAAGGCCTCCTCAACATCGATATATCTTGTTAGGCTCTTTCTGGTGGCCCAGGATCGCTAGTCAAAAGGGCCCTTTGAAGGCTCCAAAAGGGCCCTTTGAGAACTCAGGAGGGATCCTAGAATCCCTAGGATCCCCCTTGGCTACGTCACTGTCACCTGCTACCCCTAAATATCAAGATATTTGCAAAAAGGGTACCATTCAACTCGCAAAGCCTTAAAGACACATATAGATGCAATTCCATATCAATTTTGCAAACAGCTTTTCTTAGAGCCACACTTTCATTAGGCCGTTTTACAACGTGCGGCAGTGCGGGCCGGCCGCCGGTGAACGTAACGGGCGCGCAGAGACATCTGGCGGATTAGTTTCTACACTACCCCATTAATAGAGCGAAGGTTTTTTCCACTACCCAAACTTCCTTTGTTTTTCTTTGCTATGACGTCACCAGACCAGATTATATAACTTCGGTTTATACGAGTTTTAGTTATCCTTTAGAAAAATAAATGTGATATTCGTGATCAGCAGCATTCATTTAATATTTTTGCATAATATGACTTCATTTAACAACTTTCAAAATGTGGCAATGTCCTAAAAACTAATGTTGAAGGTGGTCTATTTCCTTTAAAGGCTCAGCAGAAAATGAATCACATAACGGTACGGAATGCGTCACGTCTTAGCTTCACGAAGAAGTCATTGATCCCTCCACAGTGGATGATGAAAACGACACTTTCCAAAGGCACCGAAGTAGCTATACCTACCTGAATGCTTCCCACGACGATTGCGACAAGTTTCCTTGCACAATCGTCGGCGCGCTATGCTAGGTTCTTCCCTGAGCAGTGCTGGGCATGATTTTCACGCTGATGTTCACCAAGTGATGTGCAGTTGCACACCACGACGTTCTGAAAGCCACGCGGAGAAAGCAATGCTCTAGGTAGGTAACTATACACGGTGGCTATTTTGTACGCACTCCTGTCACCAATTGACTCTGCTTTGACACTTACATAGCAAGTGATTTAACAACAAATGTTTGAAGTCAACGCCACTGTGCGTTGTGTGACTCCTCTAGAGCCATATGGGAGTCCCTTGTGAAGCGAATGTTGATCCTACGATGGAGCGTCTTTTATCAATTGACTCTCCTAGCGTCGGCTCCGACTCGTCGTTTGAAGCCATTTCATGCATTACACAAACAAAACAAACACAGGTATGTGGCGGCAGGTCCCCGCCGCTCTGCCGCACCAAGACCGCGCCCATCCCCCCCCCCCCCCCCTCCACATGGGAAGCCCAGCGGGGGGAGGCCCCCGGCAGTCAACCCGCGGGATAGCCCCACAGGGTGACAGAGAGCGACCGATGCGATGGATGGCCAGTCCCCCGGCCCGACAGCTCAACACACGGGACAGCCCCGGACGCGGCACTCTCACCAGGTGGCGCGGCAGGCGGCGCAGATGGCGCTGCCAGCAACAAAATGTGACGTTAGTTTTGGGAGTATAGTGATTACTGATTAGTGATAATAGACTGCAGTGTAATATGACAACTTAGCTGACGCTGCTGCCGTACATGTCGAGACTCTTCTTGTTGTGATGCAGAATGATACTTTAGTTGACGCTCGGCGGTTTCACTGTCTGTGAATATTTCCCCTGTAACATGCGTCCTAACATTCATGCGGCATGCCTGCAGAATATTGAACCTCTGCTTGCCAACATATTCATGTGATGGTATGTGGAACGTCACTGCTACCGTCCTAGATACCACGGTATGCATGATATCCACCGCGATTTTCCACACGCCTTGCACTTGGGAAACATGTATGTCATTCACATGGCACGTGCAACACCGCAATGCATACAGGCTGGGCAATGAACGCTCTTGCTTGCTCTAGTCCCTACTCTTGTGTAAGCCAAAGGGACGACCTACTGTCGACTGTCGACACCTGGTGACTGAAAATGGTACTAGTGCTTACAGCGACGTCACTAGTGTATAGATCGCTGAATACATTATCGCCCCGGAAATATAGGTATTTGAAAGTGGTGTTTGCCTTGTCAATATTGGCGCCCTGCGCATGTTTTATGATTTTCCATTTTGCGATAGGCTCTGAGATTTTTGTTATTGAGGACTTTTCCCCAGCTGAATACCTACACCCCACAATGAACAATGTCGCGCCCGAGTAGGTCCTAACCTACCTACCCACTGCAGAGCCAGCTGGAGACAAGCTCCTGTTCACCCACAAATTAAATATTGTACACATACCATCAAGTCCCTTTTAATCCTCCCGATTGGCCCTCCGGTATCCTGTGTCACGCCCACGTTGATCCAGGTCCAGTGGTCGCTGGCCACTGAGCATGTGACTGACCCTCGAGCCAGTCCCCCGGTTGTGGTGGCCAGTTGCATGGCTCGACCTTGGCCGGTCATCCGGTCGGCGTTCCATTTGGAACCACTTTACCCCATCTCCTTCATCTCATAGCTCCGCCATGGTCCAATAGGGCCAAAGGGGCTTTATCCACAACCAAACCAATTACCAAACACATTACATCAATCCATTGTTTTCAGCATCATGCCATCTTAGACCCTTACCGATTAGCCGAGTGCAATTTTTTGTCAGTGACCTTTTGGAAGGTAATTCAAGGCCACCCATGGTAATAAGCACGTGTTTCCAATCACTTGTCACGGGATTACCGTAAAGACTTGCAACTAGTAAAACGTGTTTGTCTTATCGATTCGCCTCTGTGTATATGCAGTTTGATTTACTTTGATCACCATGTACCTTGACCTTGACCAGGGTATTTTTAAAAAATGAATTTTCCAAATTTTACCAAATAAATATTCTTAAAACTGCCTTGACAAGCAAAATGCAATTGTAATTAAAAAGCGGCCTAATCCTATAGGTAAAGTTATTGACGACACAACTTTTACAAAAACAAAAACGGGTTTGTTTACATTTGTTTACCTCTATTGCCAAAACTTTCAACTTGAGGTCAATTTTGATTGTATTTTGATAAGTAAAAGATAAATCAGTTTGCTAACGTTATTCGCTGATTCACCTTGCTCTGCCATAGGTTTCGAGATAATGGCAACGACTCCTAAAAAACTTCGTATTTTGGTGATTGATGCCGTCATTTGAGCTTTAACCCGCGCGGCGTAGGGGGGGGGGTAAATTTTACCCCCCTCCCGGATTTTGTCGATAACTTAAAAACCGTTCAAGATATCGACTTAAACTTACTACAACTTATCTGGTATCAATTTAACGTCTTGTCAAACAAATGGACAAAATCGATTAAGAACTTTTGAAGAAAATTGCGTTTTGATGACGTCATGTCATGCAATTTTTGATGAAAAAACGATAAATCTTTGAAAAATCATAGAAAATCGTGTGTAAGCGCAATTTGCAAAAACAAAACATAGGAAATTAGATTGCCTACAATATGGCTATATCGGTTTTTGAAAATTTTGAGTTTTACCCCCAAAAGTTAAAAAAAAAATCAAAAAAGTTTTCAAAACATTTTTTTTCCTACGCTATTACAAAAAACAGAATATATGTAAAAGAACTACGAATGGACAGTATACATACCAAATTTGAAAGTAATATCTCTGATTTTGAATGAGTTATAGCTTATTGAGTGTAAGCGACAGATGACGTCATTTTTGAAAATCACGTTTTGGGGCTTTTTTTTACAAGATACGGATAAATAAATGTCAATTTTGTTCTTTTGAGACAAAAATAGTCCAGAAAAAATAGCTTTTGTTGAGTTTAGTTGATTTCAAAATTTGACCTCAAATGACCCGATTTCGACCTAAATTTCGCCTAAGGGTCAATTTATGGGATCAGAATGTAAAAATGAATACCTATTTCGAATTATACGTGTAAAAAAGCCCAAAATCATGTGCCGCATGGTTTTCTTTGACATTTTGAAAATGGGGTTCTTCTGTAACCTGACCTTGACCTTGACCTTTACCTTAAATTCTACTATTGATAATTTAGAATATGACTTACACACCTTGTGAGAGGTTTTGCATAACGAAATTCAGAATCAAAGACTTTGAATGGGAAACATGGCCCGTCCAATGCATAACATATAGTTTGACCTTTGACCTGACCTGTGACGTCACATGTGACCTCCAGGTCAACACAAACTATTTTCGCTCAACAACTTTTCCGTGGCTATCGATTGCTGGCTTGTGCGTCTCGCTGTGGCTTATTGTTCGGAAGATACGAGGGGGTAAAATGTACTCCCCCTACGCCGCGCGTTCGGCTGGAGACCCCTACGCCGCGCGGGGATATCAACCAAAGGCCATGCAAATTTAATGAAATGTATGTTCTTATGGAACGTACCCGCCTACCAAATTTCATATTTTAAGCTTTAACAGGAACCGAGATGGACAAGGGGGCCGAATAAGCCCTCCTCCCTAAAATAGTATGATAGGTGTTAACATTATATATTAGAGTAGCAACTTTTCAAATTTTACCCTAAAAACATCTTGCAACCTGGCTGGTCAGAAGCGCTCGATGAACGCTAGACAATATTGATAGGTATGCGACGTTCAACGAAAGCCGTAAAATATAATTCAGGACCCAGTGTCTCACTGGGGGCAAAACTTGCTACCTCCGGGATTTTTTCAATAACTCCAAGACGGTACCAGATATTGACGTCAAACGTATAAGTAGTTCCGAGGGTATCAAATTCTCCTCTCCACATAAAATGTTGATGAAATAGGTTGAAAACGTTTTGAGATAATGACGTTGTAATGACTTAATCTCAAGCCATGTTTGATGGAAAGACAGTCAATGTTTTTTTTTTTGGGGGGGGGGGAGAATCAAGAAATACATAAAAGCAAACAAAAAACGTCAAAAGAGCAAAAGCAACATTTTCCATCAAATAATGATCTTGTAATTGCAAAATGAGGAGTTTTTTACCCCAAAATTTCTAAATTATTTTTTCATTTTTTAAACACTTTTCCAAAGATTTCGAAATACCGAAGCTAATGTATTGTAACTACATATAAAAAACACACAAACCAAATGTCAAACCAACAGGTTAATATTTGCTTGGCTTATGGCTCCGTAAGTGTTGGTAACTCATGACGCCATGCAAAAAATGGAGGTTTCTTTGACTAGATACGGACAAATATATGTCAACACTGTATTCCTGAAACTAAATAGGTCTTAAAGCGTTCATTATTTTATTTCGATGAATAGATTTCAAAATTGACCTTATTTCACATGACAGTTGACATTGACCTTGCATGGGGCCAAGTCGTAAAAATGACTGCTACTATCGAGTTTTACGTATAAAACAACCCACATAAAGTGTGTTGCATGACTTTCGTAGACTTCTTGCCTACAGTGACATTGTGTGACCTGACCTTGAGCTTCACCTTTGCTTAATTTTTCCCTTGTTCCTCATCCTCATGCAAGAGATCCGTTATACCTTTTAGACCACTCAGTGTGATATTGGTCCAATTTAGCGTTTTGAACGGAATATTTGGCCGAAACAAAATATTGAACATTTTGCGATTAACTAACCGTGACCTGACATATGATCTTTTTGGGGGGAAAAAAATAAGCATTCTGTGAACGCAGCTCCTTAAAAGCTTTCGATTGTCGCCTCGCACGTTGTGCTGATATTATTGGTTCGGGAGAATAACTAGGGGGCCAGGGGCCAATATATAAAACACTGTTCACAAAACACTGACACATTGTATTTATAATTCACGTTAAAACAGGTAATCCAGGGGTAGAGACTAAAAGTCTGTAATACCAGGTAATGCAAAATTTCACTGAAATTTATTTAGTACACGTCCTGACCACATCTCTCCCACATCTAAGTCTCTATGTAACATGTTCTAGATATCGTTCGTTTCGGGCGACGCACAGCTCTGCTCGCCGCCGGAGGTTCTACACTAGATCCCTTCATGTAATGTAAATCCCAAATGGATGTGGAAATGGAATGGAATTGGATTTGCGCACAAACTTTTGGTAAATTTATGGAATGAAATATATTTGGATTGGAATGAGAGACTACACCATTTTTTAGCACTAAAAACAGATAACTATGTTAAAATTGGTGGAAATGAATGAAAAATGGAGCCCAATTAAAATGAATATGGATTGGAATGAATTTGGATCTGGCTGAATGGGATGGAATGGGATGGGGCTGAAAATATGTCCCATGAAGGGTTCTATTCTACACCGCTCCTCGTCACGTGTCGGTGGAGAGTGCCCGCAGTCCGCACAGCAGCTCACACTACCCTCTTCAGCTGCTTCAGGGTCCGTGCAGGTTCTTCTGGTAGACCACGCCTTGTATGTGTCCCCACATATGGACGTCGGGTGGACTTGGGTCTGGGGAGTTGGCCGGCCAGGGTTGGGATGTTGCGCGAGATCCCGCATGCCCGGAAGTGCTTCTCGATCAGCTGGATGGTCGCGGTTGCTGCATGTGGTGTCGCGCGATCCTACGGAAACCCCTGGATAGTGTAAGTATTGGCGCATCTCTGCTGCATGGCCACCAGGAACCACTTGACGATGCAGCGGGATCTTTCTGCATTCACTGTCTGCGTGTGGCCGGCGTTGTTCTGGAAACAGAAGCGTCCAATAATGCCCAAACAGCTGACAGCGCACCACGCCGTGCACTTGAAGCTGTGCAGTCACCTCTCCTCGACGATATCAGGTGCCGTAGTCGCCGGTAACAGCTGAAATGGGTGTTGATGCGGCAGTTCAGATAAAAGTGGGCTACATTCGAAAATCAGACATGGTACAGAAATGCGCACAATGATGCGCACTACTGCAAAAACCACCTGCAGACCGCCACTTGGTCTTCCGTATTATTAGGCCTTAGCATTTGCGGGTCCACATCACCCTAGAGGCTAAAGCCCAATGATTTTAATGACCGAGTGGCGTTCCGCATGTGTATCTTTCAGCAGTCGCAGGCATCGGACGTATTGCTGTACCCTATCTGGTTTATGGCCGAGGCCCCTTCCACCTGGAGGACCGCATCAACACCAACAACAACCGTTACTGCGTGACTACTTGGACCTGATATCGCGAACCCTGAAGCAGCCAAAGAGGGCAGAGGAACTGTGTTAAACGGACTCTATCCGCCAACACGTGTTGGAAACCGGGTGAGGACGCCCGGCGGCGGACAGAGCCGTGTGTCGCCCGAAACGGACGCCATCTGGAACAAGCCCGGAAATGACTTGGAAGTGAGAGAAGTGTGCTCAGGACGTGTGCTGAGCAAACTTCATTAAATTATGCGTTGTTTGGTATTCGAAACTCCATGTCTGGAGCTCTTGTTTGCAAAAGAATTAGAAATAACGAACGTCAGTGTTTTGTGAACAACCCTGTGTCCCACCCCGTCCCCCCTCCCCAGTGCACAATGGGCCCGGAACGTGATGCATCACGTCATTATTACATCTTGCCACTAATCGTTTATTTTACAATATAACATTGGGTGTGTTGTGGATGAAATAAGTTGTATTACATTTAGGAAGGATTTGACCATGCAACGGCCACATTTATACCCATATCTGGTTCAGATGTTGATGTCAGCAGCGTTGCAAAAACAGCTGGTGTAGTCCGTGGTAGAT
>JARBER010108264.1:0-11267 GCA_030265075.1 Balanus glandula
ATGACCTAGCTTGACCTTAATTTACCGGGCAACGCCGGGTGTCCCGCTAGTACACAATACAGCTCTCTTCAAGTTCAGCAATGTACGATCACGGACATTACTTTCGCTGTGGCGCGTGCCCACTTCCATCTAAGGAGTGTCTTCTTCTCCGCACTATTGCATCTATCACTCCGTACGCCGTTCCGTGTTAGGCTCGATTTCTGAAAACATGCGCGTTCTTCCCATTTCCCTCCTTCCTCCTCTCATCTCGCCCCTCTCACCTTTTTCGCCCCTGTCGTTTCTTATCTTTCTCCCATTTTCGTACTCAGCTCTCTTCTTTTTCGTCTCCATCCCTCTGCCTCCCCCCCCCTTGTCACTAATTGGCCAGCAGCATCCGGCGTGCTCTGCTTAATTATGCCAGTCATCCGTAAACAACCGGCGGAGGCACGGCACGCCGCCAGTGGACCAGAAGTGCACCGGAAGTGCACCGGAAGTGAACAGGAAGTGCGCCGGAAGCAGCCCGGAAGCGGTCCCTGGAAGGCGGCGGTCCACCGGCACCAGCGATGGGGTGACGGCGAGCAGGCGAAGATGGACTGGCGTGACTGCTCGGCTGACAAGATTGACTGACGGCAAAAAGTTGCCAGCATTGTTCGCCGCAGAATCCGTCTTCTGTCTGCTCACCCCCCCCCCCTCCCCCTCCCCCTCCCCCTCCCGCCTCCTCGATTGAACTCCGTCGGACGGCCGAGAAAGAGGTGATCGGACTTCGCTGCCAAACCAGAGGCGTCAGATGACTATGGATTCAGAAGAAATGCAGCAATCCCACTTGGATCGCGATGGGAACTTTTCGAATCAAGCAGGCACTTTCGCAGTTTCGCTGAAGCCGGTTATTTGCTTTAGTTTGTCAGACTGGCTTAGAGGAATACGTGTTTGAGCTGACTGATATGCTTTCAATTTAAAACTTTTTGTGCCAGCGAGAGGAGCATGATAAGCGATATTGAATAAAGCTGAAGATTTACATTATTTTTCTTTATTTTCTTTATTTATATCGTATTTCTACACGGTTTTGCTACCGTATTTATTGCTTTAACAATAAAGCGCAAATGTTCCGGCATGCAAACAACAAGCTACTCTCCTCGGTACGCATTACATAAAGTGCATTATCACATGTAGCTTAACCCGCGCAGCGCACGGGTCTCAAGCCGAACGCGCGGCGCAGATGGGGTAAGTTTTACCCCCTCCCCCTTATCTTCCGAACCGCTAACCGCATCGTGACACGCAAGGTGGCACTAGAAAGCAAAGGAGTTCGTATCGACTTTAAATACATCTGTTGACCTGGATGTCACAAATGGCGTCACAGGTTAGGTACAAGGTTAAAAGGGAGTTTCTCGAGTTGATGGGCCATGCTTTCCAATCAAAGCCTTAGATTATGACTTATTTTTAAAAAAAACTCCAAGCTGCATAATTCATCTATAACATTACCAAAAATGGACTAATAGGCAAAGGTAATGGTAAAGGTTAGGTCACTATTTTAAAATGCCTTCAAATGTCATGCGACACATGTTTGATGGTTATTTTATACGAAGAATAAGACAAAACACTCATGTTTAATATCAACTTTAACAGGTGACTCTTTGATGAAAGTCAGGCTAAATTTGGTCATGTTAAGTTAATTTTTGAAATCAGCTAATACAAATAAAAACTATTTGTATGGAATTTTCTTGCCTCAGTCATACAGCAATGGATGATATGAGAAATATGTGTTTATATCTGGTAAAAAAAGAAGTGATTTATAATAATAACGTTATCAATCACATACACTCAGTGAGCAAAAACCAAGTTCAAAACTTCGATATTCTTTTTAAATTTGGTTTGAGTCTGTCCATGCTTGCTGTTTGAGTTTGAGTTCATGCTTAGTTCTCTCACGTTTACAAGCTTGGAGAAGCTCAGAGAAGATAATAATTTGGATTTCCTGTTTTAATACATTTAAAAGTTATTTAGAAAACCTGCTAAAAAAATACGTATTCAAATTTTTAGATACAAAAAAGGTTCTGGCCATATTTTATATCTTTTTTACGTCTTGACCATTTTGTTTTCTCATTTTCCTCAAACCCGTTTTTATACGACTTCTCCAACAAGCATCGATTTTCCACCCAAAATGTCATGACCTGACGTCATCAAAACGTCATTTTCTCCCAAGCTCTTCACCAATTTCTCTTCAATTTCCTGAGAAGACTTAGTATTGATTTACCATGTGGTAGAGTTATATATCGATATCTTAATGGGTTTTTAGTTACGTACGAGGTCTGAGAAGGGGATAAAATTTATCCCTTTCTTCTCTTGCGCAGTTTAATGGTTGCACGATAATGATGAGCATTTCATATAAAACACAGTCTGACTTCTTGCAATGACCTTTGTACAAAGCATCTGATACAGAAACGATCACAATACAAATGTTACCAACGATGCATTTCAACATTTGCCTGGTGCAAGCTAAAATGTGTTTCTGTATTCCTACATGAACCTGTTTTTATATACCATCTACATTGTATGTTACACTTTCGATTGGAGTACCGGATCCTGAGACAGACTCTGCGTTGTGTAGAGTAGATATATCCAGACGATGGCCATTGATCAAGGCAAACATTGTCTTGGAGAAGCCTAAGTACCCGCATCATGGATAGCAAACACTATACGTGGACAGAGTGCGCTAGCATAACTTCCTCTCCAAATACAGAAAGTGCTTTGTCTGACTACTCTGCATGCGTATTCCTTGTTCGATAATATATGTATGGACTTATTAACATTTACCTATAGTATTTAATTCATGTTTCGGGAACTATGATTTTTTTCTATTTTGTTATATGCAATGTGACTTTTCATTATCATTAGATTGTTGTATGCTTTTTCTATACTTTTCTTTTTTCGAAACTTTGACTGCGTTCAAATTGCGTTCACGCGACTTTTGTTTAAATAATGTTTTGACTTCGAATTGTAAATGTGCGATTGTGTTGCTACACTTACTACAATATTGTTCATTTTATCAACTGACTGAGTTGTTTTAAAAGCAGTGTTGTTGACGATTCTGGTTCACCAGTAGAGTGGACCATTAAGTTCAAATGAATATGGTTGCGTTGTGAAAATTGAAATATAAGAATATTTTGATTAAATAAAGTGGATAAAAAAAATGAAAATTCCTTCAAGGCTTGGAAAAGGGAATAGGGCCTTCCAGCAAAGGATGACGAATATTATATAATCCTAGATCAGATCAGTCAGCAGGTACTTTGTATAAGCTGCAAGAACTTTTATAAACTTCATTTCCGATTAGTAGCCATTGTGATACCAATGCCAGAAAGCAATATTTAGCAACAAGTAGGCAATAGAAGGGTAACACAAAGCTGTAGACTGTTCTCTCACTGCAACCTCTTTTGCCTCGCCGAGCATGCATTATAAATGGTAACATGTTCGGTCTGTACCCACGGAAGAGGAACCTAGTCTTAAAGAATCATACCGAGACGTGCTTGCCGTTGGTCCGGCGGTGCGTGTACGTGCTCAGTAGCAGCTGTTTATAATCCGAGCTCGGACAGACATACAGACTAGACAGCCAGCGTCGTCCCGACTGATCACAGGATTAGCGCTGTGTACAGAACATGACGTCACACGACAGAAGCATGACTCATCTGCAGACTCTGCACTATCCCGGGGCCTCGGTGCAGTGACACATCGCTGCTGCGCCGTCCCGAAGCAGCAATGGCGACCCATCATCCGACAACCGGCGCCGCCACAGGGCATCAGTGATGATGACACATCAGGAGATACACCGCAGGGTGTATCCCTTGATGCTTACATGCTCTTGTGGCGCCAATGGAGATCAAGTGACCATTTTTGTTCTGTCTCAGAAACCTAATGGCGACTCACTAGCTGGCTGTACTGCTTCAAATCACCAGCGGTAGCACACCGGTCGACGGCTCTGTTCAACAACATCAGTGACCGAGCAACTGAGTATCCCAGGGTACCATTGGCTACGCACCAGCCGTCTCGCCGCCCCAGGCCATCTGTCCAGGCCGCCCCAGGCCGTCTGTCCAGGCCGCCCTAGGCCGTCTGGCCAGGCCGTCACGATACATTGACAGCCACACACAGACACGGAGACAATGGCTGGCCGGTCTGCTTAGTCAGCGGCCCGCGGAGAAGGCAATCAGCTGCAGACGGCTGCCGGAGACGCCAGACAAAATGAGACGCCAGCTAATTAACCTGCGAAATGGACACGATTACGGGTCGACACAATCGCTGAGAGGCCACGTCAGCAAGCTTATGTCTGGCGTTTGATTCAAAGCCGTATTTGTGAGAGCGGGATTGAGCTTCTGCTCCAGACTTTCTATATTAAACACGCGCCTGACTGTAGTATATTTCATAACGCGACTTACTGGAGAGGGGGAGGGGCATTTTTAGCCCTCTTCCCCTCTGATCTCCGGAACCACTTAGCTAATCGTCAAAATGCAAATACAGTGCGATAGCCCGCACAATTTCATCAAAGAAGATTACATTTTGTAACGGCTGGGTCACCGATGACGTCAGAGGTCACGTGACGTCATTGGTGTGTCATGGCAAATTTGATGGATGACATCGTAGCGCAAAATTGCGACATTAAACAAATAAGCAGTTGTTAAATTGATATGATGTGTATATAATCTTATGCATTTCTTAGTATCATTTTAAGAGCTTGTGGTGGCCTTTTATCAGTTTAAGGCCATCAGAGGTCACGAGGTCAAATTTATGATAACGGTCAATAGGCGTCGCAGTACACGTTTATGGGTTGGTTTTTCGTTTAGAACGCATTAAATTACTAAAAGCACTGTTTGTTGCATACAATCAGAAGTTACGCTCAAAAACTGAAATTTAGATTTGTGTGCATATTGTATACAAACTGAAATGTAGCTAAAGTGGTCTATTTTGCCTTTGAAAGGTTAGAAGTCATTTGTTTAAAATATAAACTTTAAACTTGGTTCACATATTAACCCGCGCCGTGCCGGGGGTCCTTTTACGCCCCCCCCCCTCGTCTAAAAAACAAGACAACTAGACAAAACTAGACAACAAAACTAGACATCAGATATGGTTTGGCTTCTTGGCATGCGCTTGCAAATTCGCTGGCTTGTGGTTTTTGTGTTTTCAACGGCATTTTCATGTTTGCTATTTGCTATTCAGAATATGTTACCCGTCTTTCGGGAAATAATGCCTGTTTAATGAGGTATCAATCCGTCAGCATTTAATGCCTAATATGAAAGTATATTCGTGCAGATGATATTTCTTGTGCGGGAGTTCACTCGCTGCGCTGCCAAAGTTCGATGTAGAGCAGCACTAGATAAAGGACTCTACCATTCACCGTTAAAACCCATTTGAATGTATATATTAATGCATTTATTCCGCAGATTGACTCAGTTTGTATTGTTTATAATTTGTATGTTTGTCTTTTTTCTTTGAAGCTGCCAGCAAAAACATTATTATTAAGAGATACCATTATGTGGTCAGGGATGGTTTCCACTGAACGACGGAGGGTGTAGCTGTGCTAGGCTGTTCGCAGGCGTATTATTTTAAGCGTCAGAACAGAAAGCTTCTGAGACTGTACTTCAGAGCCTTTGCTTTAAAAATCAGAGTTCTAAAGCTGTATATAAGTCGGAAGTAACTAAGCTCTCGCGTCAGGAGTCAAAGTTTGGCCATTTAAAGGTTAAAGTCCCCATAACTCGACGACCAAAGGCCGAAGTTGTCGGCAGTATGAAGTCAGCATTTGGCGTCTGCCGCATCTCGCCTCATTTCCGTCCTGTGTGATGACCGTCCGACTCGTGTCTCCTCCGATGCTGCCTGTGAATCAGACGGATTGACGGAAGACTGCAGAGTTGGCATGTACTTTGGCCTATACTGGGAGCGGTCAACTGGCTATACCACATCTCTGAACACTCCCCCTTGTGCTGTGCCGCGGGGCTTGGGTGCTGGTTCGAGTTCTGTGATGTTCGGAGGCTTGGATGTTAAGTGGATTGGATTTTGGCAGTCTGGGATGCTGGGACACTAGAAGGCTCTGGTGTATCTCAACAGACTGAGTTATACATTGCAGGTGATGCTGGAATGGTGGGATGCTGGAATGGTGGAATGCTGGAATCCTTATATGATGTGAGGACTCTAGTATGCTGGCATTGCTGTGAGGCTGCGATTTTGGTACTATTCTGAAGCCTATGGGGGGACACGGATGCGTTTGAAACCTGTAGTTGTTACAGGGGTGAGTTTTAAGTGATTTTTTAATTGGATGGCTGGAACCATGAGATGTGGCGAGTAACTTCCATTCAGATTAGTTTGATTGTCGCTACTAAAACCGCCTATGGTGATTACACGGACGCGATTAAAGCCTGTGCCAGTGGCAAAGGCGTGTCTGAAGCCTGTGGTGGTGGTAAGACTGCAGGCTGAAGGCTGAAGCCTGTGGCGATGATACAGGCGCTTCTGAAGCCCATGGTGATTAGACGGGCGCCGCTGAAACCTGTGACGATGACACAGGCGCGTGTGAATTCTGTGGTGGTTACACAAGCCTGTGACGGTGACACAGGCGCGTCTGAATTATGTGGTGGTTACACAAGCCTGTGACGATGCCACAGGCGCGTATGAAGCCTGCATGGCGATGACAGGGCGCCGGCTGTGATCTGGCTGGCTCTGGAGCTTCACAGTCGCCCAGCTCCGGTGTCTGTGGCGCGGGCTGAGAGAGCGACCGCCATAGGGAGGGACAGCTGGCTCATCAGCGGACATCAAAGTCGCCGCCGGGACTCGGTGCGGCGGCTGGCTCTCATTAGTGGAGCGCTGTAGATTACGGTGGCCGACGGTGGTCGACGCTTCACCAGGGGGAGGGGGAGGGGGAGAAACGTCAGCTGACTTCATTGCACTGGTGCGCACAGTGATCGTTCGTTAGCCTCGCCCCACCTGTGGTGGGTAGGTCAGGCACGTTGGTAAACTATTTCGCTACCTGAATTGCTTGGGCGAGATATTCGGTTTGTTGTAATAGTTCATTGAAATGTTCGGTCTGAAATTGGTACGATAATTGAACTTTTGTTTTATACCAAGGTAAACTTGTTTTTCATACTAAATTATTCCAAATATTAAACGCATACAGTTTGAAGTAAAATCAATGATTTTATCGAATAATGATACGTAAATGAATAATGTAAAGTTAAGCTCAGATGCTCCAACACCGGACAGCCATTTCCTCGGAGTTGCCATGCTATCAGAATGTAAACCATTCGCCAGTATTTTTACATTCTGATAGCGTAAAAAGTTCGAGACTCCAATGTGTCCGGAGATCAAGTTTTTACCCTACAAAGAAACAGGAACTGGCTGTTTCTATTCTGGTCTTGATTTGCTGTCAGCAACTCGGACCAATCGAAAGCCAATCTCACCTGGTTCCATGGGTTTCAAATACAGATACCTACTTTTATCTTCGTGGGTAAGAGAATAAAGGTCAGCATATATTTATAAAACTTACCCACAACATAATTACAAAGAACGGTTTAAGCAAGGTCCAGAAACCACAATTACAATAATCCCTCTCCTAGTAAATAAATGAATGTCGCAACACAATATTTTTTCCAACCATGAGGAGCAGGTGGCCATCCTCATTGTAAGTAGAGCTTTATATGAAAGGTGAAATATTCATCTTTGGCTCTCCTTTTTGTCAAAATATTTGATGCCATGTCCTTGACTTTGATAAGATCATACCAAGGCTTGTTTTAACCATACTTGGCTTTAAAAATTGATGCAACAGCCAATGAAACAAGAATGAAACAAACAATAAATGCAAATTTTCAGGCTGACTGCAGCCACAGCCGTGGCCACAGCCATCATCTAGATACTTCCCAGCCCACCCCACCCCTTTAGCCGCAGGCTGTGGGGCTAGCCGCTTCATGTAGAATTATAATATTGAATATACCAGTTGGGTGAATCTATTTTTTCTTTATCTGCAACTAATGCGGGTTGTCGTTCCGTGGCTTGAGGCTATATTTCATCATGAACCCTTAGGATGAATGTATATTTCTTGAAAAGTTCTCCCGCAAGTATCCATCACCATTTTCTGGATAATATATGTTTTCTCATTCACATAGTGCCTTGACATTCTGACTTACGGCGTTGTGGCAAAGCTGCCAGGAAGTAAACTAGCCCACTCGCTATAAACAACCGTTCCAGTCTTGAAGCGACTGCTCTACGTTCGCGTGGCATGTTCAGTTACCAAACTGGCGACTGCCTGTAACTGGCGACATCCTCACTTAGTCTCTGATCATTCGTAACAATAGGCTGTTCACCAACGAGCAGTGTTCGTTCGAAGTTCCTCAGTCCTGCCCTCCGATAACGCCTGGCTGGTGTGAGGACGCTGTGCCGTCGTGCGTTGAAGTGCGGCGGGACAGTCTACCTTTCAGTCAGCCGCGCATCTCGTCGCGCTGAAGCAGGTGGTATGCAAGATTACTTTACTAATAAGGTTTACTCATTAGGGAGAAACGGGAGCCAGCGTGACGGCACGTAGTGGTTGGCAGCAATAATTTGTAATATGGCAGCATATGCTTTACCAAGCGATCGCCATCACTTTCCCTTCGTTTTACAGTCATGACTTAAACCTCTCAAAATTTATATTTATACGCGTATTTACAACAAATTAGATGCATTTCACCAAACAATAAGAATAGCCGAATCCGAAGAATAGCTGAGGTTTGCTTTATGTGGTAAACTTATGTTGTTATCCTTCGGTAAAGTTCGTGCTTTTAACACACGATCGAACAGGGTAAAGGAATTCTGTCCCCATGGTGACGTCACGATGAAGGGATCCTGGGATTGGTGGACGGGGGCTGGTGGTATGTGGGCTGAGGACGAATTATATAACTCGCGTACTTGTTTCACGGCTTCCGAGGTATTGAAGCTGACAATTTTGTCTCAGGTGACTAGTTCAGTAATATAAATGGCTCAATGTTGGTAGTATTTCCAGGGAATCACAGTAGTTAAATGACCCGCACCTAACCATAACGTGTAAATGAAACATAGACCGTGTTCTCAGTGACGATTGCCGTAGGAATTACAAGGAAAGTAGTGAGTTTGGCATGGTATCTACATCTGTGCTTTATCAAAAGGACATACTGTTCAACGTAAAAGCTGACACTGGACGGGGATTCCCGGAACTCAGGCAGCGAGAAGTGTGGTGAGATGTCGGAAACTGGCCCCAATTCAGTGTTCG
This sequence comes from Balanus glandula, assembly GCA_030265075.1. Lineage (NCBI taxonomy): Eukaryota > Metazoa > Arthropoda > Thecostraca > Balanomorpha > Balanidae > Balanus > Balanus glandula. The sequence goes on from JARBER010108264.1 coordinate 9,227, forward strand.
TGCAGAGAACATCGGCAATCAGCTGAGAACCTCATCAACTACACATTGAAACACGTTTATTGTATTGCAATATACAGTGAAACTGATTCCACATCCTATTGGAGTTTAGTGAACCGATCGGACCGTCCACTTAAGTCAACCTGCGAATAACCCATCAATACGCAGCGGGCGGCAGCTAAGCTACCAGTGGCCGTATTTACGAAGGAATAATCCCGCGGTTACGCGTGCTGGCTGGTACAAAGGAGTACAGCGGCGCGTGGCGTACTGGACCGATGACAAACCTGTTCTGGCCACAGACGTCACAATCCAGTAATCGCTGAGGACGACAGTTCACACCGTATTGACAGGCAGTCGAGAACTGCGGCTGGCCGTGTAAGCTGTTCATGTGATGCACACAACAGTTTAATAGTAGTTATGACTTACGTTGTCTTGCAGTCTTGTTTTAAAGCACGCTTAATGGTCTCCTTTCGATTTGTATTTGTTCGTTGCCTTTATGTAATGTCTGCCGCCAAAAAATGGATATCAGCCATTCCTAGGACAAAATCCAAGCTTTCTGCCACACAACGCTACGCCTGCAGTCAGGCATGCAGGAGTGCCATTAGCCTCTGTGACCTGTTCACGTTAAATATCAGATAACTTAAGTGCAAAGATGGACATTTACTAAAACGCGGTCACATCGCTCGCCATATTTTTTTCCTTTGCAGAAAAGTCCGCAACAAGGGTATAAGTCAAAGAGCATGCCTTTGGATACTCGGACAAATAGCAAAACTAGTGACATCCATTGGGATTACGAAGCTGACTGTACTTAGTTATAGTGGACCCCCTTCCCCCAAAAATACTATACAAAATATGTAGTTGAAAACAAATAATAATGGCAGAAAGGAATAGAAGAAAAAATACAGAATAGGAAGGAATATATAAGCAAGAATAAATCACAGAACACCAACATGCTAAAAATAACATCAGAGAAACGTATATGTTACTGAAACTAATAAGGTAATTGCACATTTTCGATTAAATAATAATTTTAAGGCAAATTTTTAATAAATAAGAATTACCTCAACCTAAAGTCGAACCTAGGAGCAGTGCACATGTTTAAACGTATGCATCAATGAGTATTCCTCGAATTTTTGTCATTTTCAAATGCTGGTGATAACGTCTATCTTGAACTAATCGGCCTAGGTTCGATGTACTTCATAACACATGTCCTAAAACTTTTTGAAGACTGAAGTGATTAATATTATAGCATGATTCGTAAGACCCATTTCTTGAACGCATAATAATTTCGCGCTTAGATATGTAAGTCTCTCTACCAGCCGCTGACAGAACGAAAGCAAAACAATTCTCTCAAAGTGATGCACAACACATTTATCATATGAAGCAGCTGCGGCTGATTAAACCGATAAATACGTTTCTGTTTTCCAAAAGCAGCAGTATGCTAGTTTACGTATATAAGGTTTAACACTTACACGGAATAGCATACAGTGCTATTCTGGAGCTCTGTTATATAAAATATGTATATGGTTTGACTTCCTGACTTTGCTTGACGTCAAGCGAAATTAATTAAATTTTACAATTCTAAACTACTACGTTTTTTATTATAAATGTGGAATATAATGCACTTCACTAAAGGCATCCTGATAATCGTCAACACAATTATATAAATATAAATGTATAATTTGCATTTAGTCCCTAAATTTCCTTATCGGTTAGCTAGTATAACTCTTAAAGAGAGTCCCATACCAAGCTTAGATAGCATAATTGAGACACTGTATTAAATAGTTACTCTAATTGATTTCTTGAGGTATTGTATGTATATGCGCCTCAATTTTGAAAGAATTTTAGATGAAGTTAGCTCTACTGGTCTGGTCAGTTATAAAAGCAGTGGTGCCACCAGCAGAGCTATCCAGTGCTGCCCCGCGGGTGCCGCCGTGCGTCCCTCCGTGGGCGGCTGAGCTGCCCAGCATAGATTGCCATGGGCCTAGAAACCCTCCGGCCCTACCCTACCCGTGCCCATGAACTTATTGACACCGTGCCCATG
>JARBER010108486.1:0-11265 GCA_030265075.1 Balanus glandula
GCGCAGCACGCTGTCCAGGTGAGATTCGGCCTGGTCGACCGGTTCCGTATAGAGCGCAGCACGCTGTCCAGGTGAGAGCCGTGTTCCGTATAGAGCGCAGCACGCTGTCCAGGTGAGAGCCGTGCGGGGTCGGATCGGGCAAGGGCCCGGTTTGTTACAGATGGTTCATTTGGACGGTATTTACACGGTAAAATGTTCTGATTAGTAGACATTTGCTTTTATTTTAATTTCTCATTTCTTAATGATTTCTGACGAGCTTTCGAACGGTGTTTTCAGTTTTCGTCTACGTTGCATGGGAGCTGAGTTAGAGGGGGGTGTGGGAGTTTAAACGCCCCCAGTTGGTGATGGAAAATCAAGAAGCCCAGTGGGGCGTGGGTTAATTGGAATCTTCGCACAGTCAGTTTCTGGCCAGGCGCCAATTTTGTTTATACAGTCTGTTAACAAAAAATCGACATTTAGGGTACTTGGCATTGCCTCTTAAAAGTAACCCGGCTTAACACCTGCATAGAGGCTACACCTGCTGAGTGAGTGCTAACCCTCCTGATTGGATATGAGGGCTAGCCAAGTACATTGGACCTGGCCTAGTTTGACTCCGCCCACCGGCCGTGACCCAGCCGGCTCTGCGCAGTGCCAGTCGAGTTGCCGCTAGCGCGCGGGGAAGGCGCAGCATAGTTTGCCACGGGTCTACCAACCTCCAGCCCGGCCCGTGCCCGGACCGATCAACTATTGAATATTGAACTACTGATGAACCATTGACCCATGATCCATGAATATTGATCACCAAGCCCAGGCTCGGACCGAAGCAGAGAGCTCGGAGTGGTCAAACTACGGGAGATACGGCATTCGAAAGCTGATCCTACACGGAATCCAGCGATGCAAGTTTTACAAAAATCTGTCGAGTGCCTTTTTCAAAAGCAATATTTCGTCCGAATTCGCGCCCCTTTCATTCAAGCAGGGTTATCGTGTATGGTATGGTGCAAAGCAGACATATCACATATCTACCGATTCACCATACTCTGCACGACAAGGTCTCATAGGACGCAAAGCCATTAGATAATTTGTTTGCATGTACGGCTAAATCAAAGCCAAGCGCTCCCGGTGTCGGCAATAGGGCACACTTCGCCCACGCCTCAAGCGTAGAATCGACCCTCGCTACACGCGAGCTGAGCACTGCGCGTCACCGACCAGACTTACGGAGCGGGCTCTCGGCCAGTCACGGATAAACGGTGCATAGCTTGTCGACAAAACTAGCTATGTCTGCTAACCTAGGAATCCAAGAAGACCATGACGAATTTCCAGCCATCTCCAATCGCTACAAATGGTACTTTTATATAATTGTATGCACCATGTTTGCCGAACGTACCCTCTGACCTGGTCTCGGTGCCGGAACGGCGTGGCCAACTTCGAGACTGTACACGGTGAGGTAACGTCAGAGGCCACGCCGCGTCCGCCGCCGGTCATGACCTCACCCTGACCGGGCAACCAGTCGGCGGCGTTAATTTAGGAAAACCTGGTGCATACAATTATCCAGAAATATCATTTGTAACAATCGGAGATGGCTGGAAATTCGACACGATCTTCTAGGATACCTAGGTTAGCAGACATAGCTAGTTTTGTCAACATGCGATGCATCATTTGTCCGTGACTGGCCGAGAGCCCGCTCCGTAAGTCTGGTCGGTGGCGTGCAGTGCTCAGTTCGCGTGTAGCGAGGGGCGATTCTACGCTTGAGGCGTGGGCGGAGTGTGCCTTATTGCCGACACCGAGAGCGCTTGGTTTGACGTAGCCATGCTGTCAATCAAACTATTTAATGGCCTTGAGTGCTATGATAACTTATCGTGCAGGGCACGGTAAATTGGTAGACAAGTGTGTTGTCTGCATTTTCACCATACCACATTCAATAAGTGGGAACGAGCGGGAAATCACAGGCGTATTGCCTACTTTCCTGACATCCCTGGTATATAAGGTATAATAGTACTGACTAAATGAAAGGGACGCAAATTTGAATAAAGTGTCGATTTTTTAAAAAGGCCATCGACATTTTTTGGTAAAATTTGCATCGCTAGATTTCCTGTGGCCAGTAGATTCAGCTGTCGAATGATATATCTGCCGTACTTTGAGCCCTCCGAACCTTTCTAACAAACCGTGCCCAGGGCCAAGAGATTTCCTTACTGTTGAGGCCCAGCCCGGGTCCATAGTCATGGCCATGGGTATGGCCATGCCCGTGGCGAACTCTGGGCGCAGCGATGTCGAGAGCTGTGTGAATGAGAGTTTTGAAGTCTTGTCAATTCACTTATAACCAATGAGTTTGTTTTGCTGTGCTCTTTTCACTCCTATGTTCGCCTTATCAATGTAACATAAATAAATTTTTCAGAGATAAATTTTTATTTTATCTATTATTATGAGTGCTTGTCATCTACATATTTCATAAACAAAACGGGAATCAGCCGCCATTGAGCTAATGCGATCATTTATCAACTGCTACCCAAGAAAGCGAGGTGAGAGAGTAAGAGCGTTATAATGCTCCGTTCATTGTGTATTTCAATCACATTGCTTTTGCGTCGTCAAATTCATAAACAGGCCAAAGTCCCCGTCGTCAGCGTCGCCAACATTGATGATGCTGGTTTTCTACACCCCTGAATGGGATGCTGCCAGTGGTCGAATAAATACGGTGCCGCGAACGTTCTGGTTCGGCGGACTGCGGCAGCCCAGAACTCGCACGTGGCACAGCGTGGCGTCTCGCCTCGGCCGGCCGGGCCTGGAGGTGTGTGCCGGTGAATCGCCGCAGGCTGGAGCGTGTCGTTTCATGACGCCCTCCAACTGTTCGATAAAGTTCAGCTGCGGTTGTGCTGGGGCAGGCGGTTCACATACCGCCGCGCCTGCTTCAAGCGTGAGCGTCCAACTGACCTATCAGAGGCCGCCGGCCCGGCCGCAGGGGGCGGAGCTTGATTGCCTAGTGTTTTTGAGGCCACAACGTATAGTAAGAATGGATTTCACGTGTTGTTGAGGCCAGCCTCTGCTGTAGGAATATATTTACCGAGCGTTACGAGTCAACGGCAAGTACTCTAAATTGGACTTTTTGTTAACAGGCAATATAACCAAAAGTCTGCCTATGCTGAAATCGGCTGTGTAAAAATTTGATTCCGAGTCGGTAATTTCTTACAAAGTTATCTCCAAAAAACGGGGTCTCACTGGGTCTAAAATCCATAGTAGTTCAATAACACTAATCAGTAGTCACGAGAGGTACCGAGAAGGTTTTTTATCGTTGTTTTTTCTATCGGTCGCGTTCCTCATGCCAGTTTGGTCTTTTTCGGATTAGGTCACCGCATTGTCGAGATTGAGCGCAGATGACTCCGATGCACTATTGTTTCCAAACTAATGGGGTCTCCCTCGGTTGGTCGGCACGGCTTTTAATCTGTAGTGGATACTGGCCTCCTTATACCTCTTTATAAGGTGTGCGGGACAGACTACTTTCCAGACCAGCCGAAGTGGCGAAAAAGGAAGTTATTCACTTCATACTGTCGTCTTACCTATTGGACGCTTGTTTTTGGAAACAATGGTACATAACTTACGTAACGTAGGAGCTAACACCACAGAACACCGGCTAGGGGAGTTCCAGTAACCGTTATCGCAATACGGCGGTGTTTTGCGGATGTTCCTTGCTTCTGCGATCGGTGTGTTCAGTGGAGAGCCCCATTGGTTACCGCCGAGGGTTTGCAGACTTCCCGGTATCCAGTAAACCCCGGCCGTCGCTGGTGCTGCCTGTGTGCTCCGTGCTGCTGCGTTCGCTGAATCATTTATCGTGATATCATCAGTGACTGTCTGTAGCCTCAGAGGGCTGGTGCCCTTTCCTGTGGACTTCCTACCACACGCTGCGTCAGCAGCCGCAAGCTAACCACAGCTCACCACACCCTGTCTGCCCGTCCCACCACACTCCTGTCTCCCCGTCCTACCTACCACACCCCTGCCGCCCCGTTCCACAGCCTTTCCCAGCCCTGCCTTCCTCTGTCCCACAGCCATCAACAGTCCACACCCCTTCGTGCTGATTTCTGCCGGTAGTTTGGGTAACCACGGCAGTCGGTATATTTCCGCCGGCAGGGTTGTACTGATGGTGGATTTCTGTCGGCAGGTTCGTGCTGATGGTACGGAAGGGCTATCGAGACCCGCCTTACCACAACTTCAGCCACGCCTACTCGGTGGCCCACTTCGCCTACCTCATGTTGAAGAACTTGCAGCTAGTGGAGAATCGCTGTCTAGAGTGAGTACTGGTCATACATGTGACGTGTGCTGAGCAGGAGTCCCAACGGAACTGCGGGGGCGAAAGATGCCGTCTTTTGATGTGAACTGATCCGTACTTTCTGTTCCCAATCAGTGCAATATTCCCTTGAACTATCCGACGCTTGAACTACGTGCTCTGGCGCTCGTGAGCTTCCTCGTACGTGGCCGCAGACGCCGGAGAGAATGTTTCCCCGTCTCACCAACCGTAAGTCCGCTACAACCGTACAGCGCTTAGCAGGAAAAACGCGGAAATTACGTCAGATTGCGCCGGGCGTATCGGCACTTGGCTCAGCTGACCTTTCGAACAGTTTGCACGGTGTCTGGCGAAGAACGCCGTGCAGATTTATGACGAACAGCCGATGCGGGTTTCCCTGTGGGCGTACGATCACCGGTGGAGTGTGTCACAGTCTGGCAAGACATCACAGATGACGACTCCACGGTATGCCCGCAGGGCTGATTTCACTCGGTGAGACTGATCATGCTGTTAGTTATGACGTAATTTTCCTTCTTTGCATCTGGGTCATATGCTTAAGATAAGCGTGGGTTTACCTAGAGTAGAGTTTTCTAGGGCGCAAAATGATCCTAGCAGTCGGCGCGCCGGAAAGCCCCAATAAACAAACACGAGTCGAGTTGTCATGAGCAAGACAAACTGGATTGTGACAAACCTCTTGCAATAGGTATCTATTTCACCTTTAAGACGTTGGTTCAATATGATCAGAATGCATGTAGGAAGATATGAATGTACCGTTGCATCACACGTCACACAGGTCCTGTTTTAATGATCAGGTGGATTATAGAAGGTTTAAACTTTAAACCAGGCTCAGCAATGTGGCTATGATCCGGAGCCACTGAGCGACTCAGGCCCTCGCAGGAAAATAAGGGATCAGCTTATACATTTTTTTCAGGAGGCATACATACATATATGATTATATGGTGCACTAGATACGAAATACGAATACTGGCGTATGACGAAACCAACCCGTTCACCTTGGGCTAGAGCCTGGGTTTGGGATACATCCATTCTAGTAGTGTATGCAAGGCCTTATAACCTATAGTACTAGTGATTTTATGGACCTTTTGCAATCATAGATCAGCAATCATAGATCAAGTATTCATTCGGTACTACATGACCGTGGGTAGAGCCTGATTTCCATGTGAGAAAACCATGCGAGCATAAGAAGTAAGGAAAAAATACTCAATAAAAACAGGGTATCCACCGTCACTTGGTTTTTCTGTGCGCCGCTAATAGAGATTGTCCGCGACAATTTTCGCCGCCTGAGGCGCTGTTTCACCATTCGTGTTATTTACGAAGATTAGCAGACGGACCCTGATCCGAAACTACTCCACTGAACTGTCTGATTTATTCAGCATTCGATTCCGGGTGCTTCGGATCTGCGTAATGGCCAGAATTGTCTCGCCTATACTGCGCATGCGCGAGTCTCGAGCCAGTCGGCGGTTGGCGATAGAAACCCCACATGTAATCATGTAACGTCCGGCTTGTGAAAGCAAAACAAAACGCTTAAGTATCGCATCAACTTATTGAAAGGAGCATTTGATCCCTAGCTTCTTTGAAAGCTTGGTATTAGGCGCAAACATGCCGGTATTCTGGAAATATCATTGCAATACTTTAACTGTTGTGCACATCGAAACACGAAATCCCGTCTTTTGACCTGCGACTCCAATGCTTACAAGGTACTGCGATATTTTACACCTAAGGTACTGCGATAATTTATTTGGGCACGTACATGAATTAGTTGCATCGGATGCAGTAAACTTTGAGTGACATGTGTGCTCTGGAATTGTGCATTGCCATCAACATTTCCAGAACGGCTGAAATGGTCTCTCTTTTTCCTATGGGAGCTCGGACGTAGTCAGAACCGCAAAACTGCTGGCTGGACAAATCTGGCCACTACGGTGCCTTTTTTGCGTTTTATACAGATTGGTCCAAGCTAAGTGGACCAAATTGCTCGGCTCGGCTCGGGTCAGCAGAGCGAGGTGCGCCGGTGGCGACCGCCCCCCCCTTCCTCCCCCCCCCCAGTGTGGACGGTGTACACGGTGGCGGTCCGCGTTGGCTATTGACCGATCAGGCGCCCGGTCAGCCGAGCCCGACAGAAGGACATCTCCCGACAGAAGGACATCTCCCGACAGAAGGACATCTCCCGACAGAAGGACAGCACCCGACAGAAGGACATCTTCAGACAGAAGGACATCACCCGACAGAAGGACATCTCCCGACAGAAGGACATCTCCCGTCAGAAGCACATCTCCCGACAGAAGGACATCTCCCGACAGAAGGACATCTCCCGACAGAAGGACATCTCCCGTCAGAAGGACATCTCCCGACAGAAGGACATCTCCCGACAGAAGGACATCACCCGACATAAGGACATCTCCCGACAGAAGGACATCTCCCGACAGAAGGACAACCCCCCACAGAAGAACGTCTCCCGACAGAAGGACATCTCCCGACAGAAGGACATCTCCCGACAGAAGGACAACCCCCCACAGAAAGACATCTCCCGACAGGGGGACATCTCCCGACAGAAGGACAACCCCCCACAGAAAGACATCTCCCGACAGAAGGACATCTCCCGACAGAAGGACATCTCCCGACAGAAGGACATCTCCCGACAGAAGGACATCTCCCGACAGAAGGACAGCACCTGACAAAAGGACATCTCCCGACAGAAGGACATCTCCAGACAGAAGGACATCACCCGACAGAAGGACATCATCCGACATAAGAACATCTCCCGACATAAGAACATCACCCGACAGAAGGACATCACCCGACAGAAGGACATCACCCGACAAAAGGACATCTCCCGACAGAAGGACATCACCCGACAGAAGGACATCTCCCGACAGAAGGACATCACCCGACATACGGACATCTCCCGACAGAAGAACGTCTCCCAACAGAAGGACATCTTCCGACAGAAGGACATCACCCGACATAAGGACATCTCCCGACAGAAGGACATCTTCCGACAGAAGAACGTCTCCCGACAGAAGGACATCCCCCCGACAGAAGGACATCTCCCGACAGAAGAACGTCTCCCAACAGAAGAACGTCTCCCAACAGAAGGACATCTCCCGACAGAAGGACATAACCCGACATAAGGACATCTCCCGACAGAAGGACAACGCTCCACAGAAGAACGTCTCCCGACAGAAGGACATCTCCCGACAGAAGGACATCTCCCGACAGAAGGACAAACCCCCACAGAAAGACATCTCCCGACAGAGGGTCATCTCCCGACAGAAGGACAACCCCCCACAGAAAGACATCTCCCGACAGAAGGACATCTCCCGACTCCCCGGGGCTGTGGTCCCGGCCCGCCGCTAAGATCCAGTGCCGCCACAGACGGGGGCAGGCCACGGTAGGCTGCGCCCACTGTGCCGGAGTAGGCGCTATCCGATGGCCGGTGAACGCTGCTTATGTCACACTCATTTTTATTTAACTTGCAAGACACTTAAAAACGTACATAGATTAAATCGTCCACACAACATCAAAAGCCTCATCGGCGGCATCTGCATCAGGCAGTCCCGCCTGCGTCACCTCGCTTATATCCGTGGTCACCCAGTGAAGCGGCACCCTCGACCGCGGGTCCGGCGTGCGAGTCCGCACCCCTGGGCCCCGGCCGGACTCGCAGAAAACGTTAAAGGCTGCCTCGTACGGGCTCATTTTTCATGCGCTACTCTGTGTTCAGTCACCCAACGTTCCGCGAATAGTAGCTTTTCAAAGCTGCAAACAAGCTGTTTTTTTGCCATCCGAATCGTGACGCACCGCAATGCTTCGAGACGCATCGAGACACGCGTCTGCCTGCGTCAGCCGTTCGCAAGACCCATCGCGACGGATCGAAACGCAACGGAATGCATGACAAACGCAGCCGTGGCACCCGTAGGCGCTTGATAGCCTTTATGAGCTAAAGCGCCCCCAAAAACACCAATAACACACACCCGTGTCAGTAGAGTCTAAGCGTCGGTCCCAGATTAGCCCGGGTGGGGATGGGCCTATGCTATCCTGTTGGTTACAACATCAAAGGTCTCGTCGGCGGTATCAGTGGTCCCGTCCCCGCCCCCGCCCCCGCCCGCGGCGACTCGCGTCTTTCCAACGCAGCGTTATTATGATTGACGGATTATCTGCATTTCGTATGTCCTGAGGTCGCTGCTACGACGGATGTAATTTGTTTGATGAATGTGATTTTGTATTTGATTTATTTATAATAGATGACAGACAGAACTGAATCCACTCAGGCAAAATGAACGTCGAAATCAAAATGTCAGACCGGCATGTGCCAAATCCTGGCTCATCCAAAACAAAACTATCCCATTGACAAATACATCAAGATAATTTTTTGTTCGTGCTGCTCGACTTTCCGTAAGCTTATGGCGAACGGGCACTAATAAATAAGTAGTCATGCCGCGTCCTTTTATAGCCCGCTCGATCGGCTTGACCTATCGATGTGCCCATTGGTGGGCTCGTTCCGCGGAATGACGCGTCTCCGCTGTTCAATAGTCAATAGAGCGTCCCGGTCGGGCGCTCCGGCCAGCACCGCCACCGCTGCTGGACGGCCACTACAGCGCCGCCGCCAGGGCAGTGGCGAATCCGATTAGGCGTTACATCGGATTCACTCAGGAAATCAGGATCGCAGTGGGCGTTTCCATGACAGCACGAGGGAAATCCGGATCAGGTTCGAGGTTGCCGACCCTTGTATTGATCGGAGGTGGGATTGCAGCCACTTGCCAGGCCGGCGACGGCAGCCGCAGCCAGAGGCCTGTTCAGCGTTCAGTGTTCACGGCCACCTGTGGCCCGGCTGGCCCGGCGGTCAACCGCAGGCTCTCGAGCCCAGCCCAGCCCCGTCCCTTTCCTCATGCGTCATCGCCAGCAGGCACCCCTTGGACATTGAATGTCGTGAGGTGCCGCCTCACTTGACTTCACCCGGTGATTAATTCCTGTCAGCCGCCAGAACCACAGCCAACCGCAGTCGTGTGCCACACACATTCCGCCCATCCCCACTTTAAACTACTCGCCGGTCACTGCGGTCATTTTGAAAGGAGATGGATGGCATGGTCAATTCTCCTCTCCCTTCTCAAGCTGAGAGGGTGGATGTTTGATTGTGGCGCCGGCTCTTCAGTTTATGCTGCCGTTTGGCTTCAAAGTAAATTACCTGCAATGGTAAAGCACACACATATCGTAGATTCCATTGGTGGCTTCCCGGTCGGGTGCACCGAGAACTGGCCAAATGGCAAATACACCTTAATCCGTTGGTGGATCTACGGTTTTGCGAAATGGTTAATTGCCTCCTCCATCCGTCTGCAATCGGCGCAAACTATACACACAAACCTCTAAGCTTATATACGAGAACATCTAGGCAACTTGCAAGTTGAATTTGGTTTTGATCACCAAGCTTTATATTTTTATCACTTGCATACCTTAACAAGCGAAATCCGATGAGTTTTCAGCATTGTGAGACTAACGCGTTTTTTATGTTTGCTAGCCCTAAACTTCCGTTCTAGCTTAGTCACTGCCAGAATCACATCCATCTATGGCACCTGATCAGTATACAATATAAATCGATGGACATAAACAGCCTGTTGATTCGCTGCAGGCAGCGTACTTGACCGTGTTGTATTTGGCCATCAGTGCTTGCAAAGTTTGCTCGTTTCGCGAGCCCGAACACAAACTGTAGCAGCAAGCGTCGTTAGGATCATATGACACTGGGCTGTCGCAGGTGATGCATATACATTATACATGATCATGTGCTGGCTCTGCTATGTGGTACAGAGCCGCTGCCGTTATATATTGCTGTTCGGTTTCAGTTAGTCGCAGTGTTTAGAGGATATGGTGACCCTTCATTCACATGGTATCTGACTCTTCAGCAACGGCAACAATTGATGTATTGTGTCTGGGTTTTCTGACCGAAAGCTGAATATGGTGCCAACTGCTATCATCGCAACATTGGTTGAGCGGAGGGTGGCAAAAGTCCTTCCAGTTCAAATCCAACGCTCAAAACTATACACTATCGACATGGAATTTGGCGTGCCCATACTCCTTCCAACGGTCGATCACGGCATGAGTATCTGGTTACTAACGACTGCAGGGAACCGGTATACCATATGACTGATTATTTCCATATCCCACACTCCCGGTCTGAAAAGTATGGTGAGCCATTTTCCTCTCGCTTGTCACTGTCAGCATTTGCGTCGGCATTCGATCGCGTCGATAAGTTCAGGAGGTGGTCACGCTAGCAGACTGTCAACGTTCCATATGACTGTTTAGTAATTAATTTTGCGCGTATCCGTATATGCTCACACATTATGAGTGTGCGTATGCGAGCGAGTGCGTGTGGTGGGGTGGAGATACGCTATCAGCCGCTGAGTCTGTGTCCGTCTGTATATCTGTCTGTGTGTCTGTGTGTCTGTGTGTCTGTGTGTCTGTGTGTCTGTGTGTCTGTCTGTATGTCTGACTGTGTGTCTGACTGCATGTCTGTCTGTGGGTCTGTCTGTGTCTGTCTGTATGTATGTATGCTTGTCTGTGTGTCTGACAGTATGCCTGTATGTGTGTCTGTCTTTATATCTGTCTGTATGTCTCACTGTATGTATGTCTGACTTTGTCTGACTGTCTGTCTATCTGTCTGTCTGCGGCAGCGGTCTGGAGAGTCTCTCGCTGCTGACCGCCTGCCTCTGCCACGACCTGGACCACCGGGGCACCACCAACTCCTTCCAGGTGGCCTCGCGGTCGGTGCTGGCCTCGCTGTACTCGTCGGAAGGCAGCGTTATGGAGGTGAGCTCTGCCCTCCTATCGTGTCGTATGTGTAGCTCGCCGGCAGTGCTCGTTGTGATTTGAGGATGGTGTGGATGGTGGTGACCACGTCGGGGATGGGGGATGAGAAGCCCTGGAGGAAGGCAGGCTGGTTAGTTCCGGGGTGTTGAACTGTGACTGAGTGGTATTTTATTTTTATTATTATTGTTTGTATTATATAT